>CAIGRR010475734.1:0-21630 GCA_903798365.1 Fraxinus sp. 1973-6204 | reverse complement strand
AACCAATTACTATGTCAAACCGACCGAGTCGGTTTGGTTTGGTCGGTTTTTCGATTTTTTTGCCCACCCCTAGTTACAAGTGCAAGGTTTCAGGCAAAACAAGGTGATGACATGACTCTACTCGACAGGTATACTAAATTACTTACATTTGGTAGCTTAAGATACCCACTGGGAGCCAAGTGAGCCTGTGATTCACGTAAACGAAATCAGTTCAAAGAAACATCATACTCTCCAGAAATACTCAGCCAGAAATGAAGTAGAGATGCATACTTGAATGTAGTCCGAGTATATCTCTAACTTGATTAGATTGTCGGCTATAATGCAAAAGATGCCAGACTGCAACACGAGGTAGAGTTAACAACGATGAAAAGAACATATGCAGAAAAAATTAATTTATGTAAAGGGGGAAAATTACCGGAGGAAGTCTAGTTAAAAGTTTCTCAGCTGGAAGAAACAAGTAAAACTGAAACATAGTAATATAACTAAAAAGGTCTTCTTGATCACATTCTATGCCACAATAGTACAAGACAAAACTCATCAAGCTTAATAAAAATGTTAAGCTTAGGTTCAACATGCTTTAACATTCACGAAAACCCTACTTCAATAACTTCATTAAAACCATGCTCCTCCAAGGACTAACTTGGGCAACATCATTCTCACAGTACCCCCATGCCCTTGAAGATTACAACCGACCTTTTTTTAAAGAAGCATTGCGGAGGTCAACACAAACTAGATATGGAACTTAGATCAATTTTACTCTGTAGAATTCAACTCTTAATATATATGTTCCTAGCACAAATTACATTCAAGCATGAAATCAACATATCACCTTTATGGAAGGTGAAACACAAATTGGTGCCTTGCCATCTTACACAAAAATCACATATTACCATATTCCCAAAAGTGGTACTTTGCATAGAAAAAAAGATGCAGGGTATAGCGCATGTTCCATATAATTGCAGTGAACAACTAGTCGAATTAAACTTTTCTTCCAAGATGTTGCATGTCATAATTTGATACATGGGTTCATTTTATTTGTAATTCAGGCAAAGGTGGGCAGTTTCTCAGATGTTTCCTTGCACCTCATTTTCCAAGGACAGAAAAGAATAAAAAAATTTCCATAGACAGAGAAGAATAAAAATTTTCCAGCATATATGTACAACAAATTTTCATTAATAGTGTTGAATCCACCCTTAATTTTTCAATTTTTAGTAATGGAAAGTCGAGTTGAAAATTTAGAACATTTTACAAGAATCAAGATACATTCCTAAATTTACTCTTACCACTTCCATATTCCACCTGAAAATTCTTTTTCAACAACTGAAATTATTCGTATTGACCTGCTTTTGGGGCATCAATCTTCCATTGGTCATATTATGATTTCATAATTTGAGAATCTTAAATAAATCATTTTATAATAGTAACACATTAAATGAATTTGAGTTGGAATGAGTAAATTTAGATCCATTTTTAGAAGCAAACATGTTAAAAGTTTAAAAATTGAAATTTAAGTTACATTCTTCATCTAGTTATTTGCAATCAATTCGTTGAAGTGGTTGAAAATTCATGCATTCAATTCCCTAAAGTAGGGAAGATAAGTGACTTCTCATTTTGAAGAAAAGATTTTAAGTTACAAATAGAAGTTAGTAAGAGGTTTGCTAAAAAATGGGTATTAAATGACAGATCATAATCCTCATTGCCCTCAAATATACTATATCAACTGCTACAAAGCAAAAAAGAACCTGCAGCACACAAAAGAGAGTTATAACAGCACTTACACCACATAAAGGAACTGAAGCAGTACCAGCATGAGGTCCGCCTAGTGAGATAAAATTCTTCACCTGTGATATAAACAGAAAAAGTGTAAACCAAGTGATGCACAAACATTGGCGACAGTTCATCAAAAAAGTTTGTCATTCTGCCTCATAAAAGATGTACAAATTGATTAATTAACTTGATGTTTACAACAGATACTAGTCTTCTGTAGTAGGTCATTAATAGCATTCATCAAAAGCTTTTTGCAGGAACATGTATTACGAATTTAAAAATGTTTGACATACACGCATGTAATTTTCTAACAGAACAAAACCCAACTCATAACATTTACTATGCACTAAAAATCACGCCTTAAAAAGTCTGGAAAAGATCTACAGAAAATAAACTTGCAAAATCAATTTAAGTTGGTCCCTACTGGTGGTCCTCCATCACAGAACTCCACAACACCTCTGCCGATTAAGTTACCCTACATGTACAACCAAGAAACTGATTACACATCATATTAATAATGAATTCTTTTTTAAAATGATGACAATAATAGTGAAAGATATATTATTAACAGTAGTAATAATATTCATAAGAAACTTCATATTTTAAGCAGCAAGATGTATTCATCTGATTGCTTTACTTGTAAATGCAAAGATGTCGAAGTTAATCATAATTGACTCCATTCTGTGCCGTATCACGAAAGAGATTGATGTGTTTTCAAAAGAAGTGCATAAATAAAGAGGAAGAAAAGATGAGCTAGAGCGAGAGTTGCATTTTTGGGTGGACAGTAGGAATAGGGGGGTTAGGGGAAGCTTTCTATATCTATGCAACAGATTGATAATTGAACGTCATTTTATTTGGTTTTCCCTCTTTGTCAAATGCAATCTTTTCACAGGGAAATTGTAAGACATAAAGCCACCAAATACTTTTGCTGAAGAATAAAGAAAAGGGACATTATAATTTGTGAGCTACAACATGAAATGTAATATCCATGACAGTCACCTGTGAGAGGCCAACAATGTTGTAGCCCTGTTGGAGTTCTTCCATTTGCTTCACCTATAGTTTGTTTTGAGCTCATTAGGGAGATAATAAACTGAAGGAACCAACTCGTCACTAAATGTAATACGCTTAAACAACTTTGCGTCCTACCTTATTGCAAGCGATTTCTGTCTGCAGAAAAGTGAAGAAGGCAACATCAACTTACAATCATTAGATGGAAATTGATGCATCCAATATGAAAAATAAAAGATAACATTATTTTTCCCTTACTTGTTCCTGTAGGTTCATAAACCAGGAATCCCATGCTCCATCACCAATTTCTCTAAAGTATTGAGAAATGCAAAAAATAAAATAAAATAAAAGATAAACAGGATAGAAAACAATCCAGTACAAAATAAGAGAAAAGGAATTGATTTATTATGGAAAAAACCTAGAGCCTCTCTCGAGCCAAATGAAATATATTCTCTCTATCATTAACGTTTGGACAAAATATAATGTGAAGGGAAGAGAACTATGTTAACAGAAATTCAGCATAGCACTGTTAGGTAGCAAGGATAAAAGATATAATCTAGGACGGTAACTCAATACACATATTCCAGAAAATGAATATGATTATCAAGTAAGCAATAGATATCAATCCAACCAGAAGTCTTCCCATATAAAATTTTCAACATGTATCTCCACAGGTTGGTCATTTTTTCTTGATATGATATGAAGTTATAATAATGTTTTTATACATATAATCCAAGGACACTTTCCATGAAAATAACTTCTAACTAATGGACTTTGAACCTTGACGGCATCAGTATTAACACTAGCTCCAAATGTATCCAAGTAACTACTACATTCTCAAATCAAACGAAATTTTTTGCTTTTAAATAGTCAAATGTTGTCTCAAAAGAATATGTAAAAAATATGTAAGTCTTTTCTTTGTTTTTTGGTTGAATCAATAGGATCTAATCTAATTAGTTCACTTTACTAAAACAAAACATATCAAATTACCAGATACAAAGACAATAAGCCCTTGCTTGGTGTAGATTTTTAATAGATTAAAATCAGATTATACCAAACAGAGGCTAAGAAATATAATGAATATTGGAGACATAGCCGGATTTCGCCTATTTCAAATTATCTGAAGTCAATCAGACTACTATGAATCTTTAATTTGTTTTCCTAATAACATCTTAACACTAGTTTATACAACAGTGCAAAAATAATTAAAAAAGGCTTAAAAATGGAGATTTCTGTACAATTCAATAAGAATTGTACAATTCAATAAGAATTCATTAAGAATTGTACATGCAATATCCTTTAGACTTGGACCACTCGCTGAGTTCCTGGGTAAAATGTTTGACTCCTCTGTTGGAGCACTGATCTCCGATTCCTGCCATACCAAAAACCCATAAAATTAACCTTTATATCACAACAAAGTCCAATATTGCTGAAGTAGCTAAAGAAAAAACAAAAAATACCATGGAATACAATAAAAGGTATTGAAGATGAGAGATGGATAGAAGAGAAGGCAATGATAGTGAAGATTATGGAAATAAACCGTCGTGATGATGAAGGATCAGACATGGATATTGCACAAAACTTATAAATTTTTATTTTTTTTTTCTCTCTGTTTTGCCTTATCTTTTCCCAGGGACTTTTGCGACAAACCGGGGAGGAGCACACAAGGATGGTGTATCGTACGTACTTGATACTCTCAAGTCTCGCCAACATTGATTGTGCAAAAAATTACAGTTAAAATCCTCGATCTATTGAAAATATATCGAGTGGATATTTAATCTATTTTTATTCCGGCCAGAGTCCTCAACATTTCATTTTTGGTAGGATTTGAGTCCCAGATAATGTTATTATCCCTATTCTTGGACGATTTCATGTTTGCACATGTATCGAGGAAGACCAGTTGACAAAGCCAACATCTACGTGACTAGTAATGCAAAACTGAGGTGGAGAAGTTGACTGTAAGATGATGAAACTATTGGCAAACATTGAATTGTGATTTGGGAATCTTTATAGAAAGAGTTGGAAGTACCAATTTTTGCCTTTGTAAGGGAATCATTGATAAATCTAAAGCAAACGGACACGATACATACGAAAGCTGACAAGTGGGACAAGCCTTCGAAATCTAAGGAAAGTGATCCGTCCTAAATCTGGTGAAATCACAACGTGGCTAATTTATGTGCAATGGACTTCATCGTGCTTATAGCTGTCGAACAGAGAAAGAGAATGTAATGATTTTTGAAGAAAAGTAACATCGTACTTATGGGAGCTGGTCATTCTCTATTGAACCAGAAGGCACTTGCAAAATATGAAAATGAACTTGTCATATTGGATGAAAACAAAATACGTGTGAGAGATTTCGTATTCTTAACCGAATTTAAGATGTGAGAATATAATTCACTTGAAAATGTTAAAAGGAAAGAATTGTCATTCCCTATGGAGTAATGCATCAAAAGCTTTATTCAAACTTTCATGATACAGATTGTCAAAGTTAAGCTAATGAATATAAACAATCGCTTATTGGGAGACAACCAAATTTTCTTCTATTTTATTTATTTTGCTTTCTACAAGATTAGTAAATTGTATTACTTCTAGTAGTTTATGGTATCTTCATCACCGTATTTTCCCTTAGATTGTGTTTGAACTTATTATAAATTGTTCCATGTTGTAATTGATTTATATTTATTTTGAAGGAATGTGACACCTGAACACATTGGACAAAGAAAAAGGCATAGCAAGTAATCTAACACTTTCATGCCAGTCCATCCACCACCTACAAATTTATATTAGTACTTATTTTCTTTTTTTTCCCTTAATTTTTAACATTGCTTGTTATGTTTTTAGAAATTAAGGGCAATATTTGTTATAAGTTTGATAGTGAGAAAATATCGAATATTTATTTATTTGACTGTTTTTGTGTACTTGTTCGCGTGAAAAAAAAAAAATTGATATATTTTCTGCTTTATTTTTGCTTTGTGTACTTGTGTGGGTTAAATAATCTTGCCTACTATGATGCATATACTAGGAATCATGTGTTAAACTATAAATTTTTATAAAATTTGCATGTTAGGTTGATTTATGCATGTTCATGTGAGATTTGATATGTTGCACAGAAGATTTATATTTTATGTCATGAAGGATTGATTTGATTCAAAATTTTGAACATGTTGAAAAATAGTGAACCTTAGATATTAAAGGGACATTGACATAAATATGGATTCTGTGTGTACTATATTTTGTGTAAATTGTCAAAAGTCAATAAGTTGAAAATTAACTGAAATCTCAAGTTAGGGGTCGGTTCTTAAGAAGTAGTGTTTAAAAAATGGCATTGTACTAATCATTACATAAAAACGAAAAAAAGTTGTCATGTTACGAAACTATCCTAAAAGATCCAATGAGGACACTTTCTAAGAATTTCAAAAAGAAAACTCAAAAAAGGAATCAAAGTAGTGCATGAAAGAAAATATGCAAGGCAAACTAGAAAAAACATGTGCATGAAACCGAAGACGCGCTATATGCTTGATTAAGCTCCCAAACACTTATTTAAGGGAATTAAACACTTGACAACAAATTATTAGCTTATTTAATATTTGGAGGTTGAAACAATCAAAAATAAGAATAATCATCATTTGTTGATGTCTTGAGAATAAGTTTGGGTATGCATCTTACAAGAGAAGAAATGATAAATTTGACCATTGAGGGCCGGGACTTGAATCACTTTATAAATTTATGATACTCTACATGAATCTTCACACATACACGTCAATTTGCATTGGAAAAGTAGAAATTAAATTTAACAATGTGATTTTGAAGTAATTCTTAATTTTAACTCAGAAATTCCAATCTTGAGACTAATGGTAGATTTACTAACCATGTTTTTTTTTTTTAAGAATATTGGTCAAGTCGAGTTTTATTTTGTTTGACGACAAACAATTGTTCAAATTTGAGGGTGTACG
Source organism: Fraxinus sp. 1973-6204 (assembly GCA_903798365.1). Classification (NCBI taxonomy): domain Eukaryota; kingdom Viridiplantae; phylum Streptophyta; class Magnoliopsida; order Lamiales; family Oleaceae; genus Fraxinus; species Fraxinus sp. 1973-6204. The sequence goes on along the minus strand of CAIGRR010475734.1, from coordinate 14,902 downwards.
ATAGTGTATTTTGTACACTTACTTGGGCTAGTAATTGGGGGTGATTATTTTTAATTTTGATGATTTATGACTTAGCTATATATATGCTTTATTTTTGAGGTAAAATTCAATGCAAATTAAAGGAATTAGATTAACATGAGCGAAAAATCGTCAAAAAATGGAGAAAATTCAAAGTTCGAGGATCAATGCGTAAATTTTCAATGGTTCATTCAGAACATAAAATGATGATTGAAGATCACATAGGATTAATTGGATATAATTAAAACTTAAATGATTGGATATAGTCAATTTCTATGTGAAAAAGTTATATTTTAGATTTTCAGCCTCAGATTGATATATCTGGAAGAATTGTATCTGTTTAAGTTATCTTTCAAATGCACTCTGAATCACGTTAATCGAATATCATGAGAGAAACGTATGACAGAAATACTAAAAGCTGTACATTCCTCGTAAACTTTGGGTGCTGCGCATTCTGAGTCGCACTCACCAACCACTTTTTGTCTTATCGAGGGAATTTTGGCAAGATTACATGCTTGCGAGATGCATAGGGGCGCATGGGCCTTAGGTGATTTTCATAACACGAGCCAAATTTTCCTTTTTCGATCAAAACGCTTTGAAATTCAAATTTGATGCAATTTTGACCTAATTTTTTACTCTTATAAATACTAGAAGTATTATCAAGAGGAACTCTCTCTTACATCTTTTTCTTTATGGGTATATATTTCATTCATTAAGGCAATAGCCTTAAGAAAGGGTATAATAGTGCGTATCAATGAAAATTACATTTTCAATGAAAGAAGGATCACTATGCCACCAAAGAGTTATTGTCTTCGAGAGACCATGCATGCCGTGCCAGATAGTGAGCTGCCGATTGTTAAGTCTACTGTAATGGTGGAGGTTACATTGAGGGAATCTCTACCTTAATTCCTTAATTTTAGCTGGTAAGGACCGAATTGAGGCAGGAGTTAAAACTGATTTATTTACTTCATTGACAAAGAATAAACAGTCACTCTCCACCAACAAATGAGATATGCCAAGGTTAAGGCAAAGTTGTAAGCCTCTCACAAGTACAGCTGCTTCTATATGTTTAGGTTCCAGAGTTGAGGTTTTAGGACCACTTGCACCCAAAATTATTTCTCCCTTGTGATCACGTAAAATAATTCCAAGGCCAGCCTTATTTAAATCAAAGAACAATGTGCCCTTAGTATTGAGTTTTAATGTATTCTAAGGTGGCGTAGACCATCTATGCTTTCGGGGGAGCATGCCCGGAGCAATGTTAAGGGAAAGGACCAGGTTCAACAATATGTTTTTTGGCTAGAGCAATTTTCAAATATTTGTTGTGGTGGGAGGTTAAGCTGCTCATGAACCATCTTGTTTCGACGAAACCAAAAGCCCCATGTAATAAGTAAAAACTCAGCGAGAGCATTTTTTGAGTCTTTTGTCATTACATAGGTGGTAGCCTCTATAAAACCTCCTTGATAAGCTTTGTTCTGTAGCATAGGAAATCAACTGATTAAGAATTGGTAGATAGAGGGGCAATGAAGTAAAGCATGGCGTAGGTCTTCCACTTGGTTATCACAAAAATTTGTACTTTTTGAGGAATATCTAATCGCCACATAGCATCCCAAAATTTCTTTTTCTCAGATGCATTCAAGGAGTTTCCACAATCAGGGGTTAGACAGGTTCTGAAGAACCTATATGCACTGCTAACAGAATAGACTCCAGACTTTTCATGTTCCCATAACCAAAAATCTTGTTCTCCAGAGTGGCTTGGGTGCAACTTCAGGATATCCTCAATAATTTTTGGATTGAATATAGCTCTAAGTTTTGTCAAAATCTACCACCTTAAGTTTGGATCAGTTAAAGAAGATACCAGGCCTTCAAGCTACTGTCTATGACTTTGTTATAAGTCAATCCCCAACTCCTTGCTCAAATCTCGCATTTTAGGAATCCAAGTATCATTCAGAATATGTATAGTGTTGCCATTTCCCACAACCCATCTTCCGCCTTGTATCAATAAGTTTTTTGCTTCCCATATTCCACGCCAAGCAAAAGAGGGATTACCGCCTATAGAAGCTTTTAAGAAGTTACCATCAGCAAAATAACGGGCATAGTAGATTTTATAAACCAAGCTATCCCCGTGTTGTAAGAGTCTCCAAGCTTGTTTGCCAAGCATGGCCATATTGAAACCTCTTTAAAGCCCAGTTAAGCAACTCATAGCATAGGATAGGATCGCTAAAGCCACTGATTTGAGAAGAACTTCTCTACCTCCTTGGGAGAATATACCACTCTTCCATCCTTACAATTTATGCCAAATTTTGTGTTTTATTTTAGAGAAGACTCAAAACTTTGATCTATCAACCATAGGTGGTAATCCAATATATTTTTCATATTGCTGCACTTGAGGAGCATTCTATAGATCCATAATTTCTTACTGCTGTTCTCGCCTTACATTTGCACTGAATACCATTGTGGTTTTGTCCTTGCTTAATTGTTGACATGATGCATCTTCATACATACTTAGGAGAGATTGTAACCAAGAGGTAGTACCTTCAGTTGCTTCACAGAAAATCAAGCTGTCGTCTGCAAAGAGGAGATTATTTAAATGTGGAGCTCCTCTACTCACCTGAATACCAGCCACATTTTTATTCCTTTTCGCTTCATTTAATAGGCTGATCAATCCTTCAGTGCATAAAAGGAATAAGTAGGGAGAAATAGGGTCTCATTGCCTCAAGCCCCTTGAGGGAGTTATGCGTTCAGTGGGAGATCCATTGATAAGAATTGAAAATGAGGAAGTAGTAACACATGTCATCACCAGCTGAACAAACTTGTCATGGAAGCCCAATTTATGCATAACCGCTTCGAGGAAAGACCACTCAACTCTGTCATATGCTTTGCTCATGTCGAGTTTAAGAGACCCCCTTCTTCTTTCTTCTCAAGAAATGGAGCACCTCGTAGGCCACAAGCACATTGTCTGTGATTAGTCTCCCTTTGATAAAAGCTGACTGTGTTTCTGCAATCACTGAAGGTAGCACTTTTTTTATCCTATTAGCCACAACTTTTGACATCAATTTATATAGGACATTACAAAAGCTAATAGGCCTAAGATCCTTAACTCTCTATGAGTTCTTTGTCTTAGGGATAAGTGTATAAAAGTATGATTTACATGCATTTGTCACCCCGGTGAGGGATCAACACTTCTTCTTCTTCAACTACTAATACTTCTCCCTCATGTTCTGTGAGAGACAAATGTTCACATATTCTTGGAATATCAGATTCCATGGGGATTAGTACGAGATGTGATGATTCCTACACTGATGCAGGGAGAAAAAACCGCTACTCAAGGAGCCCTCGAGAGGAAATATAATTGTATGTGGTCGTGCCCCAACTCTCTCTTACATCTAATTACACATTCAAATCATAAAATTCATCAAGAACAAGAGGTCAATTGATATATTTTGAAGGAAGATCGAACTCTAGCAAGAATTGAAGGCCACTTAAATCAACAAAATGAAGAATTCAACCTTGGAACCGAAGATCAAGATTTCTTACATTCATTCATGATCAGGAAAATATTTATTCATAATTCTTTTTGTAATTTATACGAAATAATGATAGGCTAAATCCGTAAATATATTAGAGGAAGATGAACCCTATTTTTTATTTATTTTAATTCAAACTAGTAGTTTATCATTTCTTGCATTCCTTGATTAATTTTGCATTTTCATTCCATTATTTAATTATTTGACCATCAATTAGATAATTAGTTGTTTGTTGTAGTTTTTAGAGAATCAGAAGTAATTTAGAACGCGACAAGATTAACACATGGGTAATAGATATTAGAAATAACAATAACCCACGTACAATCATATAGATAATCTAATATTTTATAGGTTCTAATCATTCGAATTCTGACTAAAACTAAGATCGGGTCGGGTCGGGATTAGAATATAATTAATTTACCTTGAAAAAGAAAGTTAAAAACCTTACATTTTATCGATTGTCAGGAATACATGAACAAAACTAAATTACATAACTGAGGATTGAAATAGATAGCAGTGGATAGACTCTAAATTCAATATAATCATCCATAATTTAATACAAATAACACTTTTTTCACATTTTTCAGATTAAATTAGAATAATTCATAAAATCAAAATCTTTTTCATTCACATAATTCTAATTCAATACAAAGCTAGTAAACTTGAATTGAAAATTGTTCTAAGGGACGATACTCTTCTTATAACATTCTTTAATTGTTAACGATCACGTACGCTCTTTGCTTGGGAATCAAAAATTGACGTAGATGATGGAGACAAAGTAGAAGCAATGAATAGGGTTTACTCCTTTTCCTTAGCTCTACTCTCAGAGCACTTGTCCTAGCAAGTTGTGTGGACAATTTGCACGGATACGCAAGAGATGCTCACTTTTGACAAGAATGGAAGCCATGTAGTATGGAATATCCTTGATGGTGGCGTTGCAAGGGCGAGATTTCTCGACAATGTGCGTGGGATTACTAATAGTTGTGTGGGATTAATGATAGGTGTGTTCTCGATAGCCTCTCTAGAATGGGAGGAAGGTGGTAAAGATTGATTGTGGGCAAAACGAAGGGCAACAATGCACAATTGTTGCTTGGTGGTTGGATTCGCGCAAGACATGAATGAAGTGGGTCTGTCATTCACACCCTTAATCCGTTGGGTATCTTTGTCATCTTAATCCATCTCCAGACACGATTAAAGCGGAACGGGATGAGACGGGTTCCGGGTGGCATTCCATGCCCTATTTATTTATTTATTTTATTTTTTAGTTTTTTTTTTGTTAAGACTAATACGATTTTCAGTATATTTGACCATGGGTTGAGGCAACAATTATTATCTCATGCGTTGGCATATCAAATATTTAAGCCTATCAAACTATGTCGGCTAAAATTTAATCCCACTGTAGAAAATGTTTCCTCGAAATATGAAATTCTCATAGAACTTTTTGGTTTTATCAAGACATTCACACATTTTGACATCCAAACAGCACAACAAATAGACCAAAAATCAGTGTTATATATGCAAAATCCAACCTCAGATAAGTACATTTAGAGCGAACGAACCACGAAGTTTATATGATCACCAAGCCTAGAAATGAATACCGAAGCACGTGTTTTTAATGTATAGAAAAGAANAAATCCAACCTCAGATAAGTACATTTAGAGAGAACGAACCACGAAGTTTATATGATCACCAAGCCTAGAAATGAATACCGAAGCCGTGTTTTTAATGTATAGAAAAGAAGATTTACACGCTACTAGTACAGACAAACAACACGAGCTCAAGACAAAATGAATATGATTGAGGATACAACTATAAGTCAAAGCATATCTTTTGCTAGCCTGACTGATTTTCCTTTCAAAAAGGCGACGTCCCTATTTGGTGTGGTCAGCAGATGATGATCTATATCCTCCTCCTCTTCACTTTCTGCCGATAAAGATGATGAGCCACAATCTGTTCCATCTTCTGTATTCGTAAACATTATGACAAGTTATTAGAAATGAGTGAGAAATATATAATCACAGCTTTCATACACACGGACTTAGAAGAGTAGGATTTCAATTTAAACAAATTATTTATGGAGTTATCAGAAACTATGAAATTACAGATGGAATTTCTAGATATAGCTGTCTGTGGCCAACTTTTGAGCTAGAAATTGGAGGGTGTTTGCGGTTAGAAACCAAGATTTCAAGAACGAATTATTGTGGGAAATGCAAACCACAAAAGACTCATTTTGTTGGTATTATCAATAGCCAACTAAAATTTTAACAAGATGCACAGATAAAAAATTAAATAAATGAATAGATAACTTGTGCAACTTATACACTTCAAATAGAATGGTTGAACAATCTAATGGTTTTTTGGTAAATTTGATACTCATGATAGGCAATCTTACTAGAAGTGTAAAACAGTAAATTATGTATTTCACCATTACATTGTCTTCCAATCACAACTGAAATAGACATTTGATAGATTTTTAAATCCTTATATTGATAGCAACTGATAATTTGGATAATTCAAAAAAAATAAAAATAATAATAATCTAAGAAGATAAAACTTGCCTGAATATGTATGATGATCAGGTACATGTCTGACTGTCGTTGCATGAATGTTCTCGGGCAGCAAACAGTTGCAGAAAGAGCCTGAAATTTCAATTTTGAATCATGTAAGATAGAAAATAACGCTGGTAATATTATAGGTTACGAGTTATTCCACCCATGCAGACAACAATGATTTCATTTGTTGGTCTCCTTTTTCTTCATGCCGTACATGCATGAGCCATGTCTATAGGTACCTATAAACATACTTCTACATGTCTAGAATAAGAATTCATACTTTAAGTTCTACTGATTTGCACCAAATGAGGCTTATGAGGACCCCTAATGTCTTTACTCTTATAAGATTGACAAATACTGCATTTTCATGCCGGATAAAGTCCAAATATTACTTTTCCCATGGATAAGCTTTTCGTATGAGAATTTTATGACTTCAAACCATTGCTCCGGCTATTTATGTAAGAAGTGCAAAATGAATATTCATCCTCACCTAATCGGGCAAGGCGATTTACCCACCCAGGGATAGGCTTTCCAGTTAGACGTAAACACACTTCTTCAGTAAAATGATTGCAATTCTTAGCAATCAAATGGTATGTGTCGCCGTGATATTTGCTGGAAATTTCCTCCATAAACAACCGCAACTCTGAACGAGACATGTTAGTTCTGCCCAAAAGGACTGAGCGCCTAAAAGTAAAACCAGGGCAACTTCTTGGTTCAACCTCAAACACTCCACTGGTCGCGTACTCATGAGCTCCAAAGCCATACTCCAAACCATGTACTTAACAATAACAGTTTGTGAATAGGTATATCAAATAATATCATCTAATCAAAACACGATCACGTAACAATAACAATTCAATGATAATAACAATTAGTTAAGGAAGTCAAATAAAGAAAGGTTTAATCACCATTCTCAGTGAAAAGGATAACACAAGCTCTAGTACTATGTCGTGGTTTGATTATTAAAGGGGAAAAATGAGATAAGCAGGAAGCCCTATTACTATGTAGTAAACGCTTTGGAAAGAGGGGAAAAAATGAGAAGTGGCAAACTATCTTTAAAGACTTTACACTAACTGCAATAGGAAACCAATGAAAACTTCACCATTAATTGAAGGGAAGGAAACTGATGCCTTTGAGTCGAATTCACTTGGAGAAAAACTGAGAGTAGAAGATGCTGACTAAGAAGAAATTTTTTTGACAGTACAAGTCAAATACCCAGAAAACATGCAAGGTCATCTTGCTTCCTCTGAAATAATGAGGATCTTTAGAAAATAGAAACTAAGAATGTGCTCCTTCAGAAAAATGCAATCAAAATGTACAGAAATAATATAGATCAAGAATGAACACTCCTGTCAAGCTCCCCATAAGTTTTTGAACTATTCCAGAACTGTTCCATAAACAGAACAAACAGTTATGAAATTGGGATAGTATCACAAACCAGATCTTAGCTTACCTAGTTGCAGAATGAATTATAAAAATTAGATGAAGGGACACCAGCTATCCTTACAAATTTATAACATAAACATTGTGCAAAGCTAAAATGTCTGAGATTAAAGTGTATCATGAGGTCCAGATAATGCAAGTATGCACATTCCCAATGTCATATACGTTGAAAATGATTCACAATCTGTAATTCTGTGTTCGGCAAGTAGTTCAAGTAATTATTAGATTCGAGTCAAGTGCCATCCAACCGTAGTGACTATCTTTGCACCCTAGGAAGATTTTTTATGGTTTTCACGGGAATCCCAAGTTTCTAAGTTCCAAAAGATGTCTCAAAAGTTGTTAATTTCATAGAAATCCACCTTCCAAATTTAACAAAAAATCACCACAAAAAAGAGATAATGAAAAAAGAATAAGTTGAGCCAATCTGTCAATTGGTAAATCTGGGTACAATGTGATCAGCACAGCTATAAAACTAATGGTAAACCTGATTAGTTACTTTCCTGGATGGCAATAAACACAAATTAAGTTAACAGCAACACAACAATCATTTATCAGAATTTGAAACCCTGGATTTTCAGAAGACCATAATCCAAAATAATAGCAACATAGCATTAAGCATCATATTAGAGGACTTAAGAAAACTGAGTGGCAAAATTGCAGAGAAAAAACTTCAAACCTAAACAACTCTGAAAAGGATAACAAGAAACATTAAAGAACAATAACAAGAAGATACATCTTACTAAATAAAGTTGAGGACCACACTGTTCAAGCCATCACCACATTCTCCGAAAGTCCCAATCAAATTATATGTTTTGCAACCACACAGGACCATGTTAATTTTAATCTACCTATTCCTCCTCTCTTGTTATAATTCAATTGCATTGCTCTAAAGAATAGAATTTCTTTTGGTCTACTCAAGACACATCCAATTATGTGAATTTTTATTCCCTCAACCATTATTAATTGGTGAAAGTGAGACCACCGCTTGTCAGTGTAATTACTTTACTCGTTTCTTATCTTATTGATTATAATATGAAACAATCCATCTTAATATTCTCAGATCCAGTATATTCATCTTATGGACATTTACCCTTTGAAGTCCCAAAACACATACGATAAAATATTAAACGGTTTAGTAATTTGTGTCTCTAGAACTTGCATTCAACTTAATTTGAATATGAATATTCTGACTACAAAGAATCCATATGTACGTCTCTGATTCATTCAATCCTCTTTAATACTATGCATACATCCATTTTAAGACTTCATTACACGCAAATACCTAAAAATCAGTACTTGTGAAGCATGATCCTCTATTTTAACTCTACTAGCATGTTTGTTCCTGATATCATTGGAGGACATGCTGTTTATTTTGTCTTAGTTCTACATATTACAATACCTAGAGACTCCCAAGCATTCCTTTAAAGTTCTATCTTCTAACTTTCATAACCTCCACTATCATCAACTAAAAACTATATCATAAATTGAATAACATAGGGGACCTCATTTTGGTTATCCCCGTAAGCCTATTCATGACTAAAGTGAAAAGAAAAACAACTCAACATCAATACTAGTTAAGTCTTCATGAAACTACAGGTTATACTCATACCTGTAAGCTTATACATACTAAAATTTTCTCAAGCTTGGCGCCAATTGACCAAACGCCGTTGAAAAAGGATTCATGTTGGGAACTCTAAATTTTATTGAGAATAAGATCTAGTTGTTGTTCAAAAATCCATACTAAAATATATTATGCGGCTTTTGTTGTCTGCTGATAAACAGTGAACTTTGTTTTTTATTTCTTCTTCAATTTTCAGGTCCTAATCCAATTGGAGAGCCAACTTTTGATAAAGCTGCCAACTAGTGAGCTGTTAGTTACAACTCTAGATGCATTTCCATCAGTTAACATATCAGTATAATCTTACAAATCTAAACTAACTCCATCTACTCCAAAAGTTTGGTAGTTTGAACTCATGTCATACTATTCTCTTGGCTATCCACCTCTTTGGTGTGGTGTACTTAGGTTACACACGGGTAGTGCTACACAAACTGAGCTATAAATGACTTCAGGCACTGCCATTTTGCAAATTAAGTAGTAACTAATTTTAGGCACAATGAAGAAGACGGGTAAAATTTAACTGACATTGATCAGTGTCTAAGTTAAAATTCCACGGAGTGTTTAACTAAAATGTCAACTTTATCCATCAGAATAAAGCTTTTGCAAAAAGCATTAACACCGTAGAATGTTACTAAAATTTATCACATATGATGCCAAACATACTACAGCCATTAATCATATGGGAAGAACATACGAAAAAAGAAAATGGGATACATAATAACAGAATTTTCAGCTGCAACAAATAGCACAAGAGAACATGTCTAATTCAGATTTCGGTGACACGTAAAATAACATCTATAAAAGAAAATATAATACAAGCAAAAGGAACTCAATCATTGAAATGAAGACAAAATCTTTTTATACCTTCAATACCCGAATGAAAGATTCCGAAGCCGAACCAATAAAGATAGTTGTTTACAGGTGTGAGATCATATATATTTAGGTATAACAACGCGGAGTTTTTCTTCACGTTCGAGACGAGAGGGCTGGAGCCACTTTCACCAGAGCTCGATGGAATTGGAAACAACCGCATTGTATTCATCACCAACCTCACAGAAAAAAAACTCCAAACTACACCTATCTCTATTTATGTATATACACGTGCTTTGTACGTAATTTCTATAAGCTCCAGCCAAGAATCCAGTACAGAAATAACAAAAAGCCCCCCAATTAGAAAAAGGAAAAACAATTCAACTGGAAATTGGGCTTAAATCTTAATCACTAACTTGAGAAAGAAACACAGCAAATCCGAGATCTCTACTGAATATTAAGGGAAAAACAAGGGTAAATAAGAAGGAACTAGAGTGGATGCATCATTTAGATGCCCCAGTAACCCTAAATTGGTGAGGTGGTGCCAGCTTCAGATCAGAGTGGAATCTGGAGAAGAGAGTGAGTAAGAAATATTTCTTTTGGTGTGGGGTTGGCATAAGGGGGTGGGCGTGAAAGAAAACGGGACCCCGTCCAAAGAAGACCAAACTAAACTCGTCTGGTCCCAACTCATATGCACCTTTGCTCTATCTCGCTCTCTTTCCGTACCCTTTCCCCATACCGACAACAACTTATGGGACTTGATCAGTGATTCTCATCTCGTCTCGGGTATTTTTATCGTATTATCCCATTTTTATATCATATTAAATTGAGATGGGATCGGATCGGAGTAAGGTTGGACCGTCACTGTCATTTATTGCATCGATGTTTTTTCATTTATTATTATTATTTTTATTTCTTTACCTAATAAATATTATTCATTTTTTTTTTCAATTTGTTAAAAACAACTTATTTTCTCTTTAAAAATGATGATAAATTTTTTATTTTTATTTGATAAAAAGTTTAAATTTGAAATTAAGTTTAAACGGACGAATAGCGGGAAAGGATTATGTTTTTTGTACCTGCTTTGAAGCAATGACCTCGTCTTGTCCCTATCCTGCTTACCCAGTTGGACGAGCAATCATCATCCCATTCAGGGTGGGGGCCCATGGATATTGGGTTGTATAAATTTTTTTGCCATCCTTATTTTCCCCGGTAAAAAATATAAAATAAAAAAAAAAAAATTACTCACCTGTCCATTTATGTAGGTTGATTTTATTTTTCACACTAATTAAGAAATTTTATTTAATATTATTGAAAAAGTATTTTTTGTAAAAAAAAAAGCTTTCTTAATTTATCCTTATTTAATTATTAACAATTAGTAGTAAATTATTGTTGGAAGTGTAAAGAAGTAAATGTATATTAGTAAATGAACAAAACAAAATATTCTTAATGAAGAAACATGACTGATGTGTATAGAAGTCATTAAATCCGAACTCGAGCAGAGCTCACCCGATCTCAACCCATTATTATTGGGTTGATTCTAAGTTCGGGCCTAATACTGAGGTCGTGTTCCTAGCTCTAAATCACATGTCTCCTTAACCTTATCTCACGTTTCCTAGGAATGCTAATCCTATTTAAATACCAATTCCCAACTTATTAAAAACTTGACTTTAACTCAAACCGTACACTTCTAACATATCACAAACACTTTGTATAACAAGGACAATGACTACAGGAAGTTGAATCCTTTTAGGACTTCATCTCCGACACTATAAATACACGATCCAGCCTCATTATTCAGTTAACATAATATTCTAACATACAATTTTTCACACAACTTCTCCCTCTGACTTAATCATCAGAGAGGCGACGAGCACACATCTCGACCCCTTTGTTTTAGGTATTAGAGATCGGATCGTGCGGAGCTTAATCATTCAGTTCGAGTTTATTCAGGTACAAGTTCTTGGTAGCATCATTCGAGCCGTATGCGGGAAACACTACCAAAATCATAGTTAACACACGTTCAGGACATCTTCCAGTAAACTCATTCGCTCCTAACCAACCCCCCACCGAAGATCCCCTGATTTCCCAAGAGGTATTGTTAGGAGAACCACCACATCCACCAACAACAGTCGCTCCGGGAGCGTTTGAAGAACTCCGCCAACAAGTGGCCATGTTAACTCAGATGCTACATCAGAGAAGTACACCCCTAACACCATCCCTCCCAGAGTGGTCTTATGGTAGATGCTTGGACTCTCGGCCCCATCCACGGTGATGTCGAAACCTCAAGTGTACCTTATGTGCCCTTAGATTCGAGATCAGTTACTATGGACTCCACCAGTCTTGCAAGAATTATTCAGGAAGGAATCACATAGGGAATGCTACAGAAGTCCCAGGCAACAACAGGATTCACCATTAACATAACTTTCACCTCGAAAGTTTTACAATACCTCATACGGATCGATTTAAGTATCATCGGGTGAAGGAGTATGATGGGACGACTGAACCCATCAATCATCTCAATATATATACGAATATCATGAACTTGCAGGTTGCACCCAATGCAGTAATGTGCAAGGACTTTCCTAAGATACTTACCAACGCAACTAGGGATTAGTTCTCCACATTGGAGCCAAACTCCACATCTTCCTTTTTAGATTTGGCTGAAAAGTTTTTCGCGTTCTTTATAAATAGTAAGCGCATCAGGAAGACAACCGCGTCACTCATGCAGATGTGTGAAGGACCCAGTGTGTTAACTATTCATTTTCTTAGACCTTAAGCACGATCTGGGGTTTGGCTATGAAAATCCTGAAGTTGTCCAGTAAAGTGATCAAGCTCAAGGTTCAAAATGAGTAGAAAGAAAAGCGAATTCGTGAGCACGATCTTGCATAAATTGAAACTAGAAAAGCTCGAGACCAGATCAGAGTTGCAAAGGACGAGGCTGATAAGGCCAAACTCGAGCTTATTCATGCCAAGAAGAGGTTCGAGGATGAACTGGCTAGGGCCCGAACTCAAGCAGTTGATGATTTAAAAAATTTAGAGGAGTTTGGGACACTTTTGGGGCAATATGCTTTGGGGTCATACCATTATGGCCTGAGGTTAGCTCAATCCTTTTTGAGGAAGAATTTGCCAGAAGACTCTCGCTCTGTTATTTAGGACCTGCGAATGGCTAACAAGCTCGAGCTCTCAGCGTCTAAGCAGGAAGATGATTGTAAGGAGGAGGTCAGGACTCCCAGCCAAGAAATCCAGCAGATCCGACCGATCTAGATTAGGACCCTCCCTGAGCTTTAATTCTTTTGTTTTTGAAAAATAAAATATGTAACCAAGTACATTGCCCGAACTGGGCTCTTTTGTTCTTAATGACACGTCGATGTTTTCACTTTCATTTATTTTTTTTTTGTTGTGCTCATGGATTTTGGTAGCTCGTTTATTTTGACATTTATGTATGACCTATGTAGCCCGAGCTTAACGAAGGAGCTCAATTTCTTTTTGTCAGCCAATAAGCTCGAGTTTCGTTAGAATTGTAGCTCGAGCATTTTGCTTGGCTAGTTATCAGTCAATAAGGTCGAGTTTTCTATTCATTGTGTAGCTCGTGCTTGTTACTAGACCAATTCCTGGCCAGTAAGCTCGAGTTTTCATTAAATACGTAGCTCGGGCTTGTTACTTGACCAATTTTTTTGCCAATAAGCTCAAGTTTCTATTCAATACGTAGCTCGAGCTTGTTACTTGATCAATTTTTGGCTAATAACCTTGAGTTTCTATTCAATATGTTGCTCGAGCTTGTTACTTGACCAATTTTTGGCCAATAAGCTCGAGTTTTGTTAGAATTGTAGCTCGAGTAAATAATCAACCCTAGCTGTAAGAGTGTCATGATTCACTAGTTTTAACCTATCCCTCTCCAAAATCTCGAAGTATGTTTGACCCTCGTTGAACTTATCCTTATGAGGGATCTCCCACCCCAGCTAAATGGGTGGTCAGGGTCTTGAGGTTTAACAAAAAAGAAACGTTTTTTCCAACCACCCCGAAGAGAGCTCAGGGTTTCAGGTATCATAAACCTCCCTTTGTAGATAAATACATGAAACAATCATACCCCAACGAGAACTTCAGATCAAAAACCATCCTCACTAGGTCGATTCTTGGCTCAACCTACATAAAATAAAAAAATAAACTAAGAGCCTCCACTCGTTGGGGGCTAGCTGGCCCGAACATATAAGGAATGAGGTCAGGAAGTGGATAAAGAATGGGTAGAGAGGCTACCTAAGCTTGGCCTTGAGGGTGTCCCTAAAAAAGATCATTTCTCCCTCTCGATCATCTACGGCTGTTTCATTGGGTTCGGGGGTCCTAACGTTGCATAAGGGCATAACCTCAAACTCCCTAGCAACCTTAATGATTACTTACTCTTTATACTTGGTCGCTCCCCTAGGGTATGTCAATTCTGCCTCAACCTCAGGATGTGGTGTGTGCTGTCGCATACATCCAAAAGTAATACATTAACCTTTAAAACTAATGTAGTAGTGGAAGTAAGGGTCGATCCCACGAAAAGTATGTAATTCAATATTTTATACTTCATACAATGATTGGGGTCGTTTTGTATGCAAACAATTGTAAATAACGCAACTAATAACAATGAAAATTAAATTAACGAAAACAATCAAAAGACTAACGTTGGTCCAAATCAATATCCACCTTCGAAACTTTACAATTGATCATCGATGTAAGTATAAATCAGCCCATATTTTGAATATTCACCATTGAAATTATTTTTCTATCTTTCATTACTTATAATTAATTTGAATACAAGGGACCAAATTAACCCTAATTACAAAACAACCTAAGACGAGTGCTCTAAATTTAATTTGATGATCGCATTACGAATTAGAAAAATCGATGAAACTAAACGACACAAGAACAGGCGGTTGCATTTAATTTAGTTGAAC
>CAIGRR010475722.1:0-11169 GCA_903798365.1 Fraxinus sp. 1973-6204 | reverse complement strand
TATAATAGTACGAAACACAAACTTATACATTTTAATTTAGAATTTAACACTATCTAATATATCACAATGTGTAATTATTTATTAATTACATAAACATTACATCATTAGTTATTTAATTAGCCAAAAAATATATCTATGAATTAGGCAAACGTGCATTGCACGTTGCTTAAATCTAGATTAACATTAAGTTTGTAAGGCTTGTAACAAAACTTATGAAGTACGCGGGTATAATAAAAGTGAGTATTGAAATTCAGACCGATCAACTAGACATCGGTTTAAAAACAAAACTTTAGTAAATTAGGGGTAATTTCACTTTTGGTCTCAAACTTACCATTCGAGCAACAAATTTATCATTAACCTTTGAACGAATCAAATCGGTATTCAATCTTTCATTATAATTACACAACCAATTACGCATTGACGAAAACTGTCCAAATTTATTTATTAAGCTCCAGTTTCGTTTTGCTAAAATTCATAATTGTAATTGACGAAAACTGTCCAAATTTATTTATTAAGCTCCAGTTTCGTTTTGCAAAAATTCATAATTTGAATTAATTGTTGATTTTAACTTACAATTTTTATCAAATTTTTAGGCAAAATCAAACATGAACTAAATTGTTACGTAATCCATAAAAAATCTCTTGTTCAAATTTTCAGACACTAGTCCAAGTTGGTAAATTAGACTTATAGCCTGTTTGAACGCTATTTTTTTTTAATTATTATTATTCAAAATGCATTTTGAAATAGTATTTTGAAGAAAAATGTGCGGTTAAAAAATAATGAAAAATTTTGGATTTACGTGTGATATTATTTTATTGAAAAATATGTTGTTGGAACTAAGAGGGAGAAATTGAAATAATGGGGACCAAACAAGAACTTAATTTCATAAAGTTGGACGTACAAGAATCACACAAGGATTATAACTATTTAGTCGCTAAATTTAAGATGAACCGTTCAATTTTTTTCCCCAATAACGTATGTGCAGCTTGAAGAAAATGTGTGGGGGGATTCGGGTACTTTGTGAACTTGTCACGGGATCCATGAATTCCCATGAATTCACAGCTTGCCCCTTTCGACGATTGGGACAGCGCCCTTTGTTTAGAGCATTTTGTCCTTTACCACAAACTTTCCATTTTATTGTTCTCATTCATCATTAATTGATTAATTTTTCAAATCAATTTTCTATGTATGTATCGTGTGGATTTGTTTAAAATTCAGTTTTTTTACATTGGTAAGAAAATCTTTCGAAAAATTGATATGAAAATATAGAGGGTCAAAAATTAAGAAGTAGATAGGAATTGAACAAGCGTCAAGCGATAAGAAATATTGCTAGAAAATAAAATTTAAAAGTTTGAGGTGGACTGGTTCTTTGCTTGTTTTATACTGTTTTTCATTTTTTGGATTTCTTTACCTAGGCCCTGTTTGGACCAGATTTTAATCTAAGTTAAAGTCCAACAATCAATATCAACCACATCTTTCATGTGTCTCACATCTTTTCAACTACACATTTCAAAAACTTCTATCACAATTCACTTAAAATCTGATTTTAATCTACATCAAACACCCTCTTATAGTACGGCTGATGTTTTCTTCTACTTTCGTCGTAAAATGGTATTTTAGAAAGTTATTTTAAACCAACTTCCTGTGATGAGATATGATCGAGCTAGAATTTATTCAACCAAAAAAAAAAAACTTCACTACTCTTTTTTGACACCTCATCTTTATGTAAACCATTATCTAAGTCGATTATTTACAAATAACATTATTTCAAATAAAATATTTTCAAAAATTATAAAAATATATTCAAAAACAACTTCTTAATCTCAAAAATAATTTTTAACTCTTGCCAAACGGGTCCTAAATACAATGTTCGTGCAATTATCCACTCCTTGGTCAAATTTATTAACACCCAAACTCCATATATAGGACTCTTTTCTGTTTCCTCATACTGCATCTTCTTCAATTCCATCGCTGAAAAATTGCAGAAATGGAAAGGACATCAGTCCCTCAAGGGCTAACAGAAGAAGAATTCAAGGAATTGGAGCCTGTAATTCGTGCCTACCACACGTTCGACGAAAGCCCCAACACATGTACATCCCTCATTACGCAGCGCATTGACACACTGGCGGAGGCAGTTTGGACGATCGTCCGCCGCTTCGACAACCCACAAAAGTACAAGCACTTTATCAAGAGCTGCCGCATGATTGGCGACGGCGGAGTTGGCAGCATCCGCGAGGTGACGGTGGTTTCAGGCCTCCCCGCCTCCACCAGCACCGAAAGACTGGAGATTTTGGATGATGAGAAGCATATACTGAGTTTTCGAGTTGTGGGAGGGGATCACAGATTGAACAATTATCGATCTGTTACATCTGTTAATGAATTCAAAAAAGATGGGAAAGTTTATACAATTGTTCTGGAGTCTTATATAGTGGATATACCAGAGGGAAATACTGGAGAAGACACAAAAATGTTTACTGATACAGTTGTTTCACAGAATCTTCAAAAGCTTGGGGTGGTGGCAATGGCCTCGTTGCATGGACATGAATGAATTGACCATTTTGGTATGTCGACTAGACACGAAAACAGACAGACAATTCGTGTGTTTTTCTTCTTTGATCTTATCCACTTCGACTCGACTTAATAACATACATATATTCCATTCATTTTTCTTCCTTAGTCGCGTCTAATTCTATCCAATTCAATGTAATAATGGACGACGTCGTTTTTATGGGTTTGTATTTTTTTTTTCCCAAGATGAAATTGGTTGAATAAAATTTATTGGTTTAGTGGGTTATTTATTTTCCTCAATAAATGAATCAAATTTGTGCTTATGAATTTTACATTTTTGGATTGTTTCAATCAATGTGTACTCGATAATTGATATTTACCGAATTCTTCTAGCATTTATGTTTCCTTTATCAGAAAATATAACTAACTACTTGAACATTTTCCCAATCTTTGTCTAGATTGGATTGATGTAAACACTTTAATAACATGTTCAGTACGAAATATTGAACATGATTGATAAATACTAAAAAGAAAAAAGTTAAAATCTTGTTTTTTATACTCCTTAATTTTCTTCACTGCGACATAACAAACATCCTTATGAAAGTGGGAATAATCCATCGAGAAACATAGCTAATATTAATAACGACGTGAGCGTTAACTCATATATATTGTCCACTCTAAAATAGTGTTTGCCTATCTTATCTTTTACGAGTTTCTTTCGCTTCCTCCAGAAATCAACGAGATCTCTACTTTATGAGGAACTTAAGTTGAATCCTTATCTATGCGTCATTATATTAAATTTTTATTAAAAACTAAATAAAGCTTGGACATTGGCCTCTATCTATACGTAAGAGCTCACTTATCATTTTGAATGAAATAGATGTACTCCAACATAAAAGGTGAATTTATTACTACAACTCATAAAGTATAGCTTTTTGAATCATGGGGCTCTTATATCTTCTCAATTAGATAAGCAAGTTGCATTAGCTTTTGGGTTGGCTTCAATATCAAACCATAATTGAATGGCTATGGACAGAGACTTGTGATTAGCCTTAAACGACATGTGACCATGGAACACCTTGTCTACTTTTTTTTTTCTTTTTCTTTTTCTTTTTTTTACGTGTGCTTTGATCAACCAAAATTCCATTTGTGGGATTTGGCCGTGTGAATAATCTAAACCAATGATATGTTATTGAACCCTGTTTGGTTTAGCCCCCGGAAAAAAATTGATAAAAATTCAAGCAAGTTAACAATTAGTTTTAATCATACATTTCATGCGATCCATAATTTTTATCAACTTTTTAATCTTAAATTTCATCATTTTTTTAAAAAATCAAAATCTACTAAAAACCTGATTTTTAAGGATGGCTAAATCATATTAGTTGAAATAGCCCTTGATAATTTGTCCACCTCTCTTGAAAACATGTTCTTTTTGTAATGTACTGGTGTGGCATGGAAACTGTAAGGGTGAGTATAGTATAAAGTATAGATTAAAAGCATGAAGACTAATAAAAAAAAAGTTTTATAAAATATAAATTTTTTTATTGGTGAAAGTTACAGACAAGCAAATTTTTATTTTGACATTAGACGAGAATTATTTTCAAAAAACTATTTTCTTTTTACTTACAAAGAAGGAAAAAAAAAAAAAAAAGAAGAAGCAAATGATCCAAACATATTTAGAAAGATGTTTGTAACTTTGAAAATAGGGTTAGATTTAGCTAATCTTAAATTTGTGCTTTCTTTTAAGTTATATTTTGGGAAGGTAATTGGGCGGGTCGATCATTTCGACCCTCATCATATCGGGTATTGTTGTCATCTTACTCCATTTACATACCCAGTTAAAGCTGAATGGGGCGGGATCGAGGTAGGACGAGGCAAATTTCCTGTCTCATTTATCGCCCTATTTATTTTTTAATAATTATTATTTATTTATTTTATTTTATTTTTGCTTTTTTTATATCTTTAATTAGTAAATATTATTACTTTTTTTTTTTTCCAATTTGTCAAGAATAACTTATGTTCTCTTTAAAAATGATGATGAATCTTTTATTTTTATTTGATAAAAAGCTTGAATTTGAAATTAATTTTAGACAGGCGGGAACTATATTTCTTGTATCCGTTTTCAGGCAATGGTACGCGCCTCGTTTACCCGGTTAGGTTGGTAATCTTTGCCACATTCAGGACGGGACATGTGAGTATCGGATTGAACGGATTTTTTTGTCATCCCTATTTATATCCCAATAAAAAAGGGGAAATTTATAGAAATAAAAAATAGGGGATTGTATTGAAAATATTGATTTTTGTTAAATATTTTAAAATTACAACCTAAGTCCCGTGCTTGCCTTCCACTCTTTCAAAAATCTTTTTTTTTTACATACTCATTTTTAATCATACATTCACAAAATAAAACATTCTAGACGTAAACTAAAAATCTTACTTTTTAAGCACACATTCTCAAAAAATTCACTATTCAAAACAATATTAAAAAAAAAAAAAAATGGTCACCAAACAGGGGCTAAATCATAACTTGCAAGAAAATAAGGCAATTATAGTTTGTGTAATTTATTTATTCTTTTGGCATAATATTTTTGCAAATTATAATGTATATATTTTGGATGTGTGCGAGTAATTTTTTGACACATTACCGCGTATGCAATTGTTTGCACTGATTGTAATTTACACCTTGTATAAGTTATCAATGTATGTTGTTTTTTGAAATTTAATTCTCGATCATGGTAAATCATTTTTTTAATGTATATCGAAAATTGCACAATTATTCAATGTATAATTTTGAAACAACCTCCTCCTCCACCTTCGCTCATCATTTTCACCACAAGCAACTTCTTTATTGTCTTACACACCAACATTTCCTCCAAAAATTTGATGTATATCGAAAATTGCACAATTATTCAATTCAAATCCACTTTCAATGTTTAGTAACGATAACATGGGAATATACGATAACCATAGGTAACAATAACCCTTAGAACCACCTTCAAAATTGTGACAAAATATTCATCACTCGTTTTAAAGCATGTTAACTGGGTTTTTGAATGAAAAATCTTCATTATTTACAAGATTTGATAATCAATAAAAGGTTAAAAATAAGAATGTAATAAAAAATTAAGGATAATTGTGATGATGAATAAATATTAATGACTTAATAGTGAAATTAAAATGTGGTGTGCACTAATAAATAAAATCCCCCCTTTTCAATTTTATACAACCAGAGTTTTAAACTTTTCAATTCAAAATTAAGATTTACAAGTTTTTTTTTTTTTTTTTTCAAAAACCAGACATTTGAAAATTTTAATAATATTGTAAATTGATTTATATATTCATACCCTAACCCATTCAAACCTCAAAATCATTTCCTCTTCATTCCTCTCCTTCTCTCATCTCTCTCTACCCTATCACTCATACATGAACCGTCGTCGCCACCGAAAACTACCATATTTGCTGTGACTCCGTCGATGCCCTTAGAAACACTAATCTCCTATTTAATGTCCTCCACCAACGTATAATTGTGCAACGATTTGTGGTGTGCGGTGCAAAGATCTGTGGTGCGTGGTGGTACGTGGTCTGCAGTGATGTGTGCGACAATGATTTGTGCGTGCTTGGTGTGTGCAAATCTATGCGGTGGTTATCCGTGTGATGTATGTGTGATGATGCTAGTGGAGGTAGTGTTGCGGCGATATGTACATTTTAGGTTGGTTTCATCTTCCAACCACTTAGTCGGAGTTTTGGGGGTATGTGTTTATGGTGGTGGGGAGGGTTGGGTGCAGCGGTGATGGTTTTGGAGTTTTGGATTGGTTTTTTCCTCCAATCTGCTTATTCAGGGTTTTGGGATGTGCGGTGGTGGTACAAGTGGTGATAGTGGTGCTACATATGGTTGGGGAATCTGTGGTGATGTTTAGATTGCTCCTGTAGCGACCTAGGTGGCAGTTGTAGTGGTATAGATCACGGCTGTAGCAGCGCAGATTGCGGTGGTGGTGATGATTTTTTTTTTTATGGGTGTTGGTGGTTTCCATGTTTTAGTGGTGTTGAGCTTTTAGGGTGGTTGTTGGTGGTGCTAGTGGTTAAGGCTGGACATGGTTCGATTCGATTTGGTTTGGTTCTGAAGAGAACTGAATGGAACCAAAATTTTCGGGTATTTAATAAATGGAACCGTCGGATCCAAATATAATTATGGAACCGTTCAGATTCGTTTCCATTCGGTTCAGTTCGGTTTCGTACCATGATTAATGTTTTTAACATTTATAGCAACACGACATAAATACAACTAATGACATGTTCGTTCGGAGCTTCGATGGGCAGTTGGAGAGGAGAAGTCGGACTCGGTAGTCGGCGGCTTCGATTTGGCCATGTAGATATAGGTTTTCAATTTATCAAATGATTTGGGGTTAGTAGACATGTGCTTACTGAATGAAAGTAAGAAATTGGAAAGGGGAGGATAAAAACTTAAAAGACTTAGATCATAACAATGAAATTAATAATTTGGCCAAAAAATTAAAACAAAAATTGAATTTAGAATTTCGGTTGGGCTGAGCTGAGCTAGCTAGGCATGGATTTGGTTTGGGAGTTGGAGTATTAATTACTAAATTAGTTAATTTGCTAATTTGTTGAGAAAAAATTAAAATAATTTAATTAATTCAATATAAAAAATTAAAAAAATTATTTAGATTCGGTTCTTGGTCTTGAATCGAATTGAACCCATCGGTTCTCGATTCAAATACCCGTTCGAGTATTTAACTTATGAAGAACCGCTCGATTTAGTTCGGTTCGGGAGTTTTGTCCAGCCCCGATGGTGATGGTTGTGATGTTTGTTGCAATTTTTGAGATGATAGGTTTGTTGTCGGGAGGTGGTGGTTCTTGCAACGATGCTCCTAGTGGAAGTGGTGGCATGGTGGTCATAAATGATTTTGTTGATTGTGACCAATAAATTGGTTGATGTGTAATCAATAAATAATATGTGATCAATGAAATAGATAAATTGTGATCAATAAATAATGTGTGACCTAAAAATTTGTTAATTTGTGACTAATAAATTGATTTTGTTATATAAATATAATTTGGCCAATTAGTTTGATATTTTGCGACTATGAAATAAGTCGCGACTTATAAAATTTGTAATTTGTGACTAAATAATAATATGCAACCTACTAATTTGATAAATTTGTGATATATAAAATTTTTAATTGTGATCGAAAAATTATTTGTAACCAATTAATTCTATAATTTGTAACCAAATTGTACAGAATTGTGTTCATATATTTAATTTATAAAATATGCTTTTAATCAATTATTCAGAAATAAAATTTAAAAAATATCTGATTTTTGAAATTTTAAACTTTTTATATTAGTTTTAAAATAAGTTATAGTTAAACTCTTAGTTAGAATTTTTCTCATATAAATCATTTTACTCCTAAATACGTGGGCTTAGTTCGCTTGGCCCATAATTCCAACAATTTCCAGGCTGAGGAAATTACAGCCACGCGGGTATTTAAGATTCAATTTTCATAAATTCAGATTCAAGTTTGATATTTCACAAATTAGGTTTTAAGGAATATTTTTTTTTTAATAATAACCAACCCATTTTTTACTTGAAGATTGGAGAGAGAGAGTTTTAAATAAGTAAACTATATCTTCAATAACCACCTAGAACAGCTAAACATCATAACTCTCGCCCCATTCCTAAAAATCTCAAATTGATTCTTACCCAAAACATATCATTTCTCTTCATTTTGACATCAAACGAAAACGCCAAATCGATTCTTGCCTACATTATTCACGGAAGAAGTAAAGGCGGTGCTACGGTGAATGCGGTGAAAAAAAGGGAAGGCCGGTGACCGAGATTTGTGTTTGAGATTTTGTGAACGGTGAATAGAAGTTATGGCGTTAACGAGAAGTTGTGACCGGAAGCCACAATCTGACGCTAGTGACCCTTCTAAAACCGCACAACGATGCAGAAGAAAGTCGAATGTGTCGAAGGAATGCCGTGAAGAAAAATTAAAAACCTATGGTAAATCAAGACCGAACGTGGAAAAGAGGGCTCGAGAGGAAATCCCTAGAACTCCTGTGTACCCTCAAAAATTGAAACCGAAGAATGTTTTTTTTTTTTTGGTATTGTGATCATCTATTTTTGATTGTGACCTAGATTTTAATCAACTCTGATCGAAGGTACATGTTTGAATAAAACAGTTTCATCTAGGTCATAGTTCTTGCCCGTCTGTGACCTCGATTTTCTGATTGCGAAGTGATGTGCATAACTATTGCTGAAATTTGTGAAATGTAACAGACATGCGTTTTACATTTGTGAAATTTGATTTTGATGCTACAAACCGAATTTCACAAGTTACAGCAACAACGTTTGTTAGTCACAAATTTGAATTGTTGGTCATAAATATTTGTACAGGTGTTGAACAAATTTATAATAGTATTTGATCACAAATATGAATGTTTTTTTTAAAGAAATGATGCCTAAAACTACATGTCACATATATATGAAACAACGAGATGCACATGTCACGAAGTCTTTTTTCAAAACTTTTGATTACAGATTACTGTATGCAAACACATTGGTTACAGTTTTACGAATTCATCACAATGAAATGTTTCATGATGTTTTAAACATGTCACACTCTGGCAAACAATGCCATATATTTATTCAAGGCCATGATGACTAAATTCGTAGATAACACATACAATGGAGACAGGTCACAAACTACTGTTTCATTACCTAATGTTATAGATTGTATGCTACGACTCCATCAAGTCATCACTTATCACATGTACAGAGAACAAATTTTTGGTCACAACTGTTTCAAATGTATCACAAATTAAATGGAATTTTTTTAAAAAAAATGGTCACAAATTTTCTATGAAATGTCACCAATTATAAGAATTACGATTTAAAAGTAAATAACATGCTTTCTAGTCACAATCTTGGACCACATATGCAATAAATCAAGATAAGTCACAATGCCGACTTCAGGTTGGTATGTTTTTGCTCAAGGGAATCAAGTTGATTCTTCTTCGTACACTAAGCAAACATGCACATAACCCATTGCTGTGGAAAATGAACAAGACATTGTCAGAAACATATAACAGTAAGGTCACAAGTCACTATCATGCAGGTCACATGCGACGTGGAGAATCTCGTTTCACGTAACAACATTGGCCACAAATGACACATTTCGATCACAATAATAAATTTCGGTTACAAACGAGTCCAAGGTCGAACATCAGTTTTTTTTCTAGATTCCAATCATGGTCACACATATAAATTCCAGTCACATAGATGTTCTGTGATGCATGTCATAAATTGCCTGGCTCAAAAATCTCGTAATATGTGATTGTCAGCAAAAATCAATTNAAATTCCAGTCACATAGATGTTCTGTGATGCATGTCATAAATTGCCTGGCTCAAAAATCTCGTAATATGTGATTGTCAGCAAAAATCAATTTAGTACTACATATTTTCCATCACAATAACTGCTAACCGGAAGGATGGTCACAAAATGACATTTGTAACCAAAATAGTGGTCACAAAAGTAGAATTCGGTCACAAGTTTAATTTCCAGTGAGTGGAAGATATAATGGTCACATAAACACATTTTCATCACAGAATCCAATCATGGCCACACTGATAATATTCAGTAATAACAATTTTTTGTACAGTTATGATCACAAACAAACAGACAAAATCGCTAGGCTTAATGTTTCTGTACTCTGTATTATAATTATGTGTTTTTTCCATTTTATTAAGCCTATTTTATGGGGTTTTAAAATCATATTTTTAGTAGATTTTGATAAAAGTTGGTGAAATGTGTGATTAAAAAGTTGTGGATCTTATAAAATGTGTTGCTAAAATTAATTATTAATTTTTGATTTATATTAAAATCTGAATTTTTAATTTTCGCTAAACATGGGCTAAATATCAATGTGATCAATACTTCAAAAGATTTTAAGTTCAATTTTGTGAATATTGAGAAACATATTTCATAGAGTGAAAGTACATTACTAGAGAGCAATGTGTGTTGATATGGTGCGTGCCTCCATAAGCCAAATAGAGAGTGGTGACCACACTTAGGGTGTGTTTGAGCCATATTATTTTGGAAGAATGCATTTTGGAATAGTAGATTGATGGAGAATGTGTGGTTGAAAAAGAAAGAAAAACTATTGATGTGATAGAAAATATTATTTTATTAAAAAACGTGTGGTTGAAAATGAGTAGAAGAATGAAAATGAAAATTTTAATATGTACCAAACATGGGCTTATAAATAGTTTCAACCCAATCTCCTAATCAAGAAATATTTTAGAACACGAGAAGTTATTCATGCTCGAAACAAGCCACAAGAAAAGAAAGAGTCCTCACCATTGAAAATGTCCCACTTTTCATATCGCAAACTAGATTTGAGTTGTAGCGTTGTTGATAAGTGTAATTTGTTACACTTATCCGGGACCTAAAATAACGATATTTAATAGTTCTTTTGACAAAACACATTCTAAATTGTTGTATTTTATATTTAATAGATAAAACTTTATGGATGAAAAATGAATTGAAGGAAGGAAGCAAAATGTGGCGAAAAATGACAAAATCCAAAGTGTATGGACTAACTAGCATTACGTAAAAGAGTTGAGGATTGGAAAGAAAACAT
>CAIGRR010475705.1:0-13350 GCA_903798365.1 Fraxinus sp. 1973-6204 | reverse complement strand
ATATTCCTTTGTTTCCTTTCTCCATCACAAAATATCAATTTCCCTCATTTTAACAAATAATGTGTCAAGAAAAAATTGGGGGTCCCCACCCCTTCAACTCTAAGACCCCTTACTTCGACTGACTGGCTCCGCCCCTGACTGTCATTTGACTATTATATCAAATGCTATGTGTACATAAAACATAATTCTCTTTATTAAACTCATACAACTACGTATTATGGTTCTTTCGGAATTAACCTTGTTTGGTTCCAATCCAAGCAAACCCAGCGGACCCAAAGACGTTCCCTTTTATATTACTAGGAAACAAAATCAATATAGACGGTGGAAATAGCAGAGTGGTAAGTTTTAGACTTTTAGTTGTTGTGCTGTATATAGCCAGGTGTTGCTTTCAATTGGGCTAATTTCTCCAAATATAGGTTTTGGAAAGCAAGGGAATGGTGTGCATCAAAAGGGAACATACCTTACTTTGAGACATTAGCAAAAGAGGATTACAATGTTGATGTTGCGTTTTTGTATATTGTGAAGACTGCTTTAGCTAATGAGCACGAGAAGGACATCCGAGGTATAAATGAAATCAAATATTTACTGTCAATTCAACTGTTTCATTCCTCTGATTAATCTTTTTAACTTTTCGGGGTTATGTTTTCTCGAATTTTTCCTTGCTTATGTAACTTTCAGGGATTTTGCTTTTAAGTCTTTTCACTTCTGCATTTATAGATACTTCCAAGGCATGCCCGAGGCTGTTCCTGTCACCGAACCACAAGGCGTTGTGCATGTTAATCTGAAGGGTGCAGTTCTTTTGAAAGCCATCTATAACTTATTGTTTAACTTTCTTTAGATTGTTCATTTGTTGCCTTTCGTTTTCTGGATCATTGTATATTAAGCACTCAAGATTGAGACACGATTGCTTTATTTTCCTACTTTATTGTAGAGGTGTCAAACTCTGTACTTTCAATGTTCAAGATCGAGATTGTAGATCGATTGTAATTTCCATTTCACATTGATTTTGTGACTTGTGAGCGGTGAAACCTCAACTTTTGTTCTTCATAAATCTCGAGCATTACAAAAGCAGTTGTGGATCTTGATTATGCTTTGACTAACAAGCATTTGAGCATGTTGACACAGGCTCCTATTGCTAGGCTCTTAGATGAGCTTGTTTAAGAATCTTCTGTGTTGATAAGAAGCAGTTTTCGTGTCCATTCTTCTTCTTCGTTTTACAATTTGTCACATTTTAGTAAAATGAACGGTGCCCTATTACTTTTAGCTTCTAGTTGTTTTGAAGCATATATAGTAATAATTGGAATCAAATTGAGTGGTGAGAAAAGGTTCACATAGTAAAATTAAAGCAAGAATACAAATCTCGGTATTTAAGATAATGTTGATTGAGACATTCAAGTATGTTTGCATACTACTAAGTTATAGGCTAGGTTTGATAGTACATATTTTTTAGGAAAGTTGGAAAGTTTTTTTTCATGTTCCACAAAATGCATTGTTTGATACAATATATTTTTCAGGTAAAATTTTTCCTCCTTCATCCACCACACGCCTGATTTCCTTGAATGGTGGGAAAATGTTTTCCTTTTATTTTTGTGGGAAATGATTTTTCAGGTTTTTCTTTTTTTTTTGACAATGGAAACAAATTCTAGACACCATGGAAAAAAAAATTATCACTTTTATTGACAATTTTCATGCAATACAAAGCCAAACGAACACTAAAATTTCAACATTTTTCAGATGGAAAATTATACCAATCAAACACAATTAATTACAATTTCCAATAAAACAATTTTTATGGAATTAAATTCCTTAGAATTCATTTTCTTTCCATTCATTTTTCACCTTTACAATCAAACGGATCATTAGGAAAAAAAAAAGGACCCATCTAAGAGAATTAATAGACGCGGATTTTCAAAATTGTCAATATCGAGCTTGGTCTATCAACATTAATAAACACATCTTAGGCTTTGTTTGATCTTGTTTATTTTTCAAGTTCCAACTTTTTTTTACGTTTGATAGTCAAATTTTTCTTGGCAATTAATTTTTCCCCTACCCCCCATGTGACCTATTTTTCTTGTTTTCATTGAATTTGTTTTCCCACCACTTTGATGGGAAAAATAGTTTTCCACTTTTTTTTTTGTAATAAAAACAAATTCTATCTCAAATTGTAAAAAAAATTTCCTTTAATGGACAATTTTCATGTAAAATAAAGTCAAACAAGCACCAAAAGATCCACAATTTCAATATTTTTCAGGTAGAAAATTATATCAATCAAACACAATTAATTGACAATTCTTAGTAAAATAAGTTCTAGACAATTGAATTTCCTGTAATTTATTTTCTTTCCACCCAATTCCATTTTTGCAATCAAACGGACCCTTATTTCTAATGATTGTTTCAAAAAATCCGTTTAAAAAAACTTTTTGCATATATACAAAAGTGCCCCATAATATTTGCATTCGTTTCAAAGTACGCTGATGGAATGTTTGGACACAAATCAAGTCAATTAAGTGAAGATTAAGCCCATGTTTGATCTTCATTAAATTTCTCATTCTCATTATTCTACTCATTTTCAACCACACATTTTTCAATAAAATAATATTTTCCATCACATCATTAACTTTTCCTTCTTTTTCAACCACACGTTCTCCATCAATCTACTATTCCAAAATNTTCCAAATTTAGCTCCTGTTTGAGCCACATTAAATTTCTCATTCTCATGCTTCTACTTATTTTCAACCACACAATCTTCAATAAAATAATAATTTACATCACATCAATAACTTTTTCTTCTTTTTCAACCACACATTCTCCATCAATCTACTATTCCAAAATACATTCTTTCAAAATAATATCCATCAAACAGAATAAGAAGTAAGAACGCGAAGAAATAAATGAAAACAGGACATATATTGTAATTAAAATATAGTGAAAAAAACAAAAATTGTGGTGAATATAATTAGGCATGAACTTATCAGAAAAGAGGAACACGGAAAAGCAAGGTCAATTAATGGAGACGTGGACTCATGGCCTTCCCATAATTTAGCATTGTTTCGTCGTCTCCTCTTACCCCTTTATTTTTCTGTCTTCTCTTGTTCATGTCATAATCGGATTTCAGCACTCTCCCCGCACAGAATCAGTGCAAAGCTATGACACCAGGACTATCAATTGGGCTGAGAATCCTGTTCATGGTGTTGGGATGTGCAAGCACTGCCACTGTAATATACACCATCGTCACTGATGGCCTTCCCTTCCGTAAAGAACTCCTCACCCCGTACGTACTCTCTCTCTCTCTCTCTAGATGGAATTTCTTATCAGGGACCTTTTCAATTTTAATGAAAAATGCTTTCTTTTGATTTGTAATCATCATTTGCATTAATTATGTTAAGTTATATTTGTTGATGTAAACCGAATGTTTTGTTTCGATGTCATCGTGTATGCTGCTTTATACTTGACTCTAGAAAATGGCTGTACTGTATTAGTTTGTAATCATCATCTGAAAACTTTTTGTTTGTGGATTTTGATGCAGGTGGATGGCAGCAACCCTGGTAGATTTCTATATCAATATTCTAGCCATAGGGGTATGCAAAATTCTCTTGATATTATCGTTAAGTGGATTCTATTTTTTGAATGTTATTTGCATTTATGTGCGACCAAGTCCGCGAATTGGTTCAAAAGTACAAGAGGTAGCAGCTAAAATGTCGTGTTACCTTTAATAAATTTCGAACCATATTATTTAGGCTCTTGGAATGCATGAAATTCGATGTCTGTTCAGTTAACGACACAGTAGGTTGGTAGATGGCTGCTTGTGTATAATTGTTTGTTCTCAATGTCTGGCCGGATTCATTTTCTGTGTTATTGTTCGCCCCCAATGTGTGGCCTGATTTAATTTCTCTAAATGATTCCAGACCAGCTGATTGTTTCAATGAACACTGTGTTTTGCCCCTGATAACTCATAACTATATATTACTTTATTTCCAAATTATACGTTTTCATGTATATTTCTCTCTGTTTCACCATGTCAGGCCTGGATTGTATACAAAAAATCAAACTGGATCAGTGCAATAATTTGGATAGCTTTGCTAGTATGTTTGGGAAGGTAGTGCTGCTCTGTTGCTGGAAAAATCTATGAAATTTCTTTAGCTGCGTGACAATTAGTTGAGATTTTGATCTTTTAAGGAATTTTATTTTACAGGGTATTTTATTTGCCTGGGACTGTTCATCTACTTTATACTTTTACTAGTTATCGAAAGCTCAAGTGACCTCTCTCATCTTCTTGATTCTTTTAGATAGTAAATGTACTTAGGATATATGTGTTCAAATTTTTTTGTTGCTCAGCATCAAAAGAACAACATTTAATCATTGATATTTCATATAGTTTATTGCTACCTTCTGCAATCTGGTCGTTGAATTGATTATTGTGGATTTTCTTTTTGCAATCTAGGTTCTAGTTGGATCATTTACAAATTATTTTACCAGCTTTTTTAATATCAATTATTCGTGGTTCTTATTTCATTGGGTAAAATATGTGGTAAACAATGCTGGTTGGACTGTAAAATCCATTAACTAAATAATCGCTTCTCTCCTTTTGGTTTGTTTATGCATTGATTTGTGATCAATTATCACCAAATTTTGCTGCCAACTTGGGTTAAGTTTCTTGGTATTTCTTTCCCAGTGGTAGTTATATTTGTGACCTTTATGTTGATATGGTGTATACTTATAATTTATTTCACTTTGCAGCATTACTACATGTGGATACATTGTTTTGCAGTTCCTCAAACTATCTCCTCAAGAATCATTACAAGATCCTATTTACTTTGTTTTGCTAAGCAAAAGGAAGAAGTAAGTAATCATTATAAGCGCTAATGTACATAATGTATATGTGTTAATATTGAAGCAGTTGAATACTCTCAAGCTCTAGGATTTAGCAAGCATGTATCCCTTGCTGCTGGTCCCTGCCATTGTATAATTTTCTATTCTCATATAAAAGTGGGGCAACAAAAGGATGTGATTATAAGTTTTTAGGTCTAATGTTTCAGATGCTATTGTAAAAGTTTGTTTTTCCTTCTATTACTTTTTGCTCTGATTATTTTTTGTCTCAGGTCTGGAATGGAATCAAAGAGCAAACTATCTGTTGCAAGTACTAGGGTTCTTTTCACTGTTTTGGGTTTTCTGATGCTGGGAACATTGATTTACACTATTGCTACGGATGGATCTCCATTTCGCAAAGACGTTTTGACTCCGTAAGTTGTTTCCTGCTAATTTTAGATAGGGAAGTTGGATTTTCAGATGAACGTGGTAGTGTATTACTGTCCTGTCATTCTTGTCTTGAATTCATTTTTTCGAAGGCCTAGCACGTGCAAAATTTGCATAAATGAGGTTGTGAAACATAGTATCAAAAGTTGACAAATGTCCTAAGTTCAAGTTTCTTGGCCTATCATTTATAAAAATTGTAGCTTGTAATGAGAAAATGAATTCTACCTGTACATAAGTGGGATGGTTGGAAGCAAAATTTAATCAATGAATTTGTCTCTTTCCTTTTTAAGCAAGGTGGTCCAGAAAAAAAAAAATCTTATTCATCTCTCGTGGGGAGATATCTCAGATCATTCTCCAATCTCTTTACAGAAAAAGTAGCGCTGTCGATAGACTTCCTACTGGTGTCTTGCGATAGATGAAATACTATTTCTGAGAAGTTATCTGCATTTAGCTGCATTTTAGCACTTTATCCCCTAATACAAAGAAAAGCCAGCCATAGTGTTGCTGATATATGCGACATTTCAAATATACCTCTCGGTTCTCTCAGAAAGAAAATATGAAAAGAGAGAAGAAACTAAAGCAAAGATGCAAACAAGTGAGATCTCTTCTTTGAAATGAATGAATTTCTCTGTCAACTATGTGGAAGTAAGCAATAATTTCACTCATTCAGACTGTAATCCTGCGGAGGGCATAAAGATTTATGCGATGGCAAGAAAGTGTGAGTTTAGAAACTTGAAAAGCATCTGACACGGTAAAGCATTGTGGTCACCCATATCAAGCTCCCTGATTGCTGTTGTAACATTGAACGTAGACAAGCACATAAAGTTTTTAACTGCAAATTATGATCCATTGTGATTAATCATAATTCCTAGAATCTAAATAAAGAAAAATACATCACATGTTATTTAGTACTATTTCAGTCACGTATGTGTTGATCCTGGTGACTTTTTATCTTTTGATATGACAAAAATCTCGTGTCTACATTTTCCTGTCTTGTGTATTGCATAGTTATTTTAGTTTCTTCACTGATTCACCAGTGGAATATCTTATTGTAATCTGCCCGTAGTTCTCTTTATCATTTGTGAATTTTTTAGCTACTGTTTTGAATTAGCAACTCCAGTCTCAGATGTGCATGGCTTTTGAATCTTCCTTTAATTTATATTTATACTGGTTTTCTTCTCTGTTAAATTTGTCTATCACTATGCTTGCAGGTGGTTGTCAGCAACACTAGTTGATTTCTACATTAATGTTGTTGCTCTGTCGGTATTTCTCAAAATCCCAAATTCTACATTGCGCTGTTTCCTTTTAATGACCACTAGACTAAATACACTTTGACAGAACTCGAAAATACCTTCACTATAGAGTTTGTTTGATTCGGGAACTCAATGTTACCTGTTTGAAGGAATGGTAAGATTTTCAGATGGGACTACCACACACAATTCCCTATGCTGTGTAGAACATGATAAAATAGGGGTGGTTCTCTCAAGATCACAATGTAAAAGTAGTTTTAGAAACTGTAGAGGTGGAAATTTTTTTAGTGTAATCGAATATTGTTAAATATTGATACAAATGAAATGACATGCTATTAGCTCATTCTCCATGATATGTATTTGTAATTTTAATCCTTTCGCCCTCTAAAAACTGACTGATGGATGTGGTGAATTGATCCGATAATCGATATACGTGCAACCTATTATCATATTCTTTTTTTACCTAAACATGCATTTTATGCAATTATGCTTGATATACTCTTAAAATTGAGGTAGTGTAGGTTCAGTAATAGATTTTTTAGCCTTGGTGTTGTATATATAACTTTGCAAGAGAGAATGGCATGTCATCCCCTAGGCAAATTCTTACAAGGTTGAATTTGGTAATTATAACTTCTTAACGGCAACTGAATTGGAAAACATTTTTTACTGGTTTTTGTATGTGCTATCAGGTTTGGGTGGCATACAAAGAATCAAATTGGATGAGTTCAGTATTGTGGATCATTTTGTTGATTTGTTTTGGAAGGTAATTTTTCTTTAGATCTATATTGCACCATCAATTAGTCGGTTTCCTTTGGCTGCCACTTTTTTTTCCTCTAGATTTTTTTTTTTTCTTTTTTACTGCTCAATCTGTCCTATTTGCAAATTTACATAATCCGGATATTATTTGGCATCTCATTCTGTTCGATTTTTTTGTTCAGCATTAGCACTTGTGCCTACATTGTATTGCAGCTTTTCCATCTATCATCTGAAGATCCTGTCTTCCTTGTTTTTTTCAGTAGCCGCAGCAGGCAAGTCTCCTTGGTTTTATATCTGAAGCATTCCTTTATATTTAAACCTGAGATATAGCTTCCGAGGACCCAGAGCTTACATATTTACATGGCATCTGTGCTGTCCAAAAATCCATTAAAAGGTCACATGAGGACGATTGTGCCCCTCAAACAGCAAATCACGTGACTACTAACAGATTTTTGTACAGCATACGTGGATGGGGACATAACTTCTACTAAAATGATATGTTGGGGGACCTCGGGAGCTGCCTTCCATAAACTCCAAGGCAGCAGAGAGTTCAGTTGTTGCCCCTTTCTTAAGTGTACTTTTTGAGGTCTTCATATTCACTGTCCAGGAGAATTTGACAGGTTTCTTATTGTTTATGGTAGGTCAGAAAATGGATATGAAGGAACATTACAGAGAGACAACTTCACATTGGATCAACCAAATGAGAATTTCTGAAGAGGATTTGATTTGCATGCAATAGATAAACATGCCTTTATACTGTAAATCCATCAGGACCATCACTTAAATGAAATTTAGATTCTTTACTTAATAGCTTTTGCTAATAAATTAACCGTGCGTCGAATGGATTGTCACTCTTTTATTAGCTAAGACAGTATACGAGTGGACTTATTGTGTGTGTTCCATACATTAATAGCTTGTATGTTTGGTAAAATGGGATGCTCAATATTAGGCACGGGAAGAAAAAGAAGTACTGCAAGTCTGCTTAAGTTGGAGCTTATAGGCCTGGCTGGTCTGAAAAATCTCTAATCAAAGATATAACAAAATCCGTTTTGCATTGTATCTAAGAGTGCCAGATACGAATCTAGGGAAATGGGCGTTTTAGGGCGGGATCTAAAAGCTTTTCAATCTTCTATTTTTGGATGTGTGTCTTGTCTATGTAACGGGGACCTCTTATGTGAAATTGGATCGGATCAATCTATATTGATTGACTACCTCCATTATATTGTTACTAGCAAATACCACTCCTTTTGGTTTTGGTTGGGAACCATCAAAAGTACGGCCGGCCTATATTTGAATGAAAACACCATGTCATCCACTAGAAATTGGACATAAGAGAGTTTTAACTTTTGAAAGAGCCCATTCGGAAGTCTAAAACAGTTCAGAGATGAAACTAGACTATAAAGGTGTATGGACATGACGATTGGTTGTCCTTGTATTGTAAACAAGAAGAAAGAAAAGAAACATACTTGAGAAGGCAGGGATGAAAGATTAGAGGCAAAGGCTAGGCAACCACGCACTGCACTAGGTAGGGTTGCATTTGACATGTTGAAGTCAAATTCTGTTCGAAACTCAGGATCCAATTGATTCTCATCGTACTAACATGATTATTTGAAGTAACATTTACATGACGATTAAGTCAACACTTACACAACGAGTTGAATTAAAAAATCAACTTTAGACTATCGCTTTTATCAATGGGATAAAACTTCAAATATGTTAGTTAAAACAACACAAAAATTATTAGGTGCATAACCTAGCCCAATTGATTTATTTTTGTATACTTAAAAAAAAAGAAATAGGAAATTCAAAATGAATAACATAAAATAAGTAGGTAACATACTTGTCAAATTAAAATCATCTATTAAAAAAGCCTTTTTAATCAGTAAATTTTTAATTTCGTCGTAATAAAAAAGACGAATTGATGTCACTTTCTTCTTTTACCATGTTATTCTCTTTCCCCCCTTCTTCATCTCCTCTCCTCTCCTCTCCATTCTATGGGTGTGTTTACTATTTTGAGGTGAGACAAGCTCAAAAGTCTCTCAAGCAATAGAAGGATGTAGCAGGAGATGACAGATTAGCATGGATGATGGGGGATACAATAAAGAAAAGAGAGAGAAGAAGAACAAAAGTTGGAACACAATAGTACGAGAAAAAAATATTAGAATGAGAAAGATTAAAGATAACACGTAAATGATGAAGTTGGAATGATATTTCTGACAAAATTTTTAGGTGATTTTATTAATTTTTTTAATCGGTCAAATTTTAATTTTAACAATGTATTTGACGAAATTCACAATTTTACGAAAAGATGTTGGTCCAATGGATCCAGGCCCGAAAAGAAAACTAGATCACCAATAGGACCAATACCACGCTATTGGGCTTTTGTATGACTTTCAGTTTTCTTTTCGTTTATTCTTTTTATCTTTTCCCTGAAATGAAGATGAAAAACTAGGTCTGCTGGAAACCAGAGAGGAAACACCATAAACTCAGAAGCAAGAGTGAGACTCAGAAAGTTGCCCTTTCCAATCCAAAATGACTTTCTCCACTCGCTTTCTCTCCAGATCCACTCGTCAGGTCTCGTCGATCTCTTTATTGTATTTTGGATCATTTTTTTCTTTAATTCCTTTGAATAAATAGATCTAGCCTCAAAGTATGCAAAAATGTTTTTACTTTTGTATAAATTAATAGGTAGGGTTTTAGTTTATTATTAT
The DNA here is from genome assembly GCA_903798365.1 of Fraxinus sp. 1973-6204. Classification (NCBI taxonomy): domain Eukaryota; kingdom Viridiplantae; phylum Streptophyta; class Magnoliopsida; order Lamiales; family Oleaceae; genus Fraxinus; species Fraxinus sp. 1973-6204. The sequence continues at coordinate 3,380 of CAIGRR010475705.1, read as the reverse complement.
GTGAAGGAGAAATTTAAATTTGCATTTCAAAAATGTTGTATATTTGCGCCTCTAGTTATTACCTATTATTATTATTATTGCTGTTGTTGTCGTTATTATTATTATTTTTTTATTCGATATAATGTGGATGATTTGTATAAATGGATTTTTTATGTTTTTTATTTTTGCAGCTGTATACTGGGCATATGATCCTGCAACCGGAGCAGGCGATTTCTGCTCGTTCATATGCCAAAGCAGCTGGTTCTGCTCCGCCTGCGCTGAAGGGTGATGGTGAGTCAAAATGTTTTGGTGTTGCTATATGGTTGATGTTAAGCCTCACAACAATTATTGGAGTTTTTTTATGATTATTAACGTCTGGTGTTGATAGTGGGATTAACACGGATTCTTTCTTGATAATGACTATCGAATGCCCTTGTTTTGATTAATCTTAACACTACAAAATTACCAGTCTAAAGGAGAGGAATTGAATTCAGAAAAAAAAAGAACTATCTGAAAAATATGGCCTGAGCAGTTTACACTTGTTGAACGTGTATAAAACAAGTTGAAGAATTAGAAATGAGTTTGTAAGAGAACCACCAGGAAGCATTACCAGAGGAACCAGGGTTGGTTGAGCTAGATACATAAATGATCTTTAGATAGCATCATAGCAATTAGCAACTTTGGGAAAGATTTTCTAATAATAATCAGTGACGGTGATGTGATTGGTGAAATCGCTGTTTAGAGGATAATGTGATGTTAGTTTGCTACCTGGACCGATTTCTTTTCATAGGAAAGATGGCAGCACTGATGGTTAACAATTCATGCTTATGAAAGGACGTGACTTCCTACTTTTTTTACGTCAATGATGTTACTCTTTTCTTTTTTTCAAAAAATAGATTTATTGTGGGTTCTTCAATTATTTTTTACATCAATGACGTTACAACACGGTGGTATTTGAAACCGAAATGAAAATAAAAGTTTCAGATATTACACGTTATTTCCTTTATCTATAGAGCATTGAGCTTTTGATGTCTATGGTTCGGGACGATTACATTTCCAACATTTCCAATATATGTATGATTAAAGAAATATGTTATGCTGCGTATAATATTGGAAGTTTTGAGCTTCTGACTTTGCACGTACATCTGAAGAGATGTTGAAGGGAATTTTTCTGGAGGTGAAAAAGAAATTTGAGACAGCCCTTGGGATTCTCCGAAAAGAGAAGATCACCATAGATCCTGATAATCCTGCTGCTGTGTCTGAATATGCGAGAGTCATGAAGACTGTAAGACAGAAGTAAGATCTTTTAGCTATTCTTGTAGAAAGTCTTGGTCTGGTGTGCCCATCTATCTTTTCCATATTTAATCTTGTTTACAAACCTAATAGTAAAATTCTATATTGAAAGTGAGAGATGTAGAGAAGTAAATTTTTAATAATTTTGAACCTTCAGTTTAACTGACTACTGAATTGAGCATCTCATTGTGAAGTTCAATTTATTCACTGCTCATTTGTGGGAACTATGTCTTGGTTAAATTACCATGCATGTGGACTAAGTTAAAGATATCCCAGATAAATATCTGACAGTTGTTCTTGAAGGTCGCCAGCAGTTTGAGAACATGGTATTGTAGTTAGTGTTCTCACTCACATATTCAAGTTTCATGCGATCACGTTTATTTTGCACTCTGTGTTTCTGTTAATGTTGACTTCTCTCCTTTCCTCACCCTTTTTATAATTGCTCGATCATTTTTATGGGGGAAATAAGGGCTGAGTTTCCCAACCTTTAACATGGTGTGATTATAGGTCCTCGACCTTCAAAGTGAGATTTTGAGTGTCCAACCTATTTAAATAAATGAATCTGAGACCCCACATGACTGAAACTATCAATTTAGAAGTTAAAAACGCATGTTACTTGCACACGATCACAGTTAGATGACAAAACTGTTTACCACTTAACATTCGTCTCCAACTGATAGTTGCGTGCAATTTTAATGTCCAAATTGACGATTTTTGTCTCATGGGGATCTAAATTCACATATTCAATTGGTTAGGGCACCCAAAACCTCAATTTGAAGGTTCAAGACCATAACCACACCACGTGAAAGGTTTGGGAGTCCAGCCCTAATTTATTGTTTTTGTTGTTATCCTTCTTTGTAAATTATATTAAGCATACTATTGTTTAGCCTACCTGATAATTTGATGTTCTGTTTATTTGTTTAATGATTTGTTTTATACATGCAGGGCTGATCTGTTTTCAGAGTCACAGAGGATCAAATACACTATTGAGTCACGAACACAAGGTATTCCAGATGCTCGATCTTATTTACTGGCATTGAAGGAGATAAGGATCAAGTATGTACTTTTTCTCTATCTGATGCATTGATTTTGATATAAAGTTTGCCTTTCTTCACATTTATGTATGAATTTCTTTACGATAACTTCCTTCCAAAATGAGCATTTGAAATTTGGGGGATTTTATAATTGTTGAATTTCCAAGGCTAAAACATCAAGTGATGATCTTTGCAGTAGTTTCTTAAGGTTAGGCCAGTATACCATTGTTCTCAGATACTCTGTGAATTAACGTAGGACACCTGGGTCATGGGATTTTTTGCTAATAGATGAACTCTTTTTTATGCTTAAATAGTTCTATGGCCCTTTTGTTTCTTTTCCATTATGTTGACAATATTACAATGAAACCTTCTTCTTGGGGCACCTTGATGTTAGAGCTAAGCATATGCCCTTTATCCAGGCCGCTTCTCATTTGTTCATGTTCATTTCGTAATGTTTTGGCAGGAGGGGCCTTACTGATGAACTGGGTGCAGAGGCTATGATGATGGATGCATTGGAAAAAGTTGAGCAAGAACTAAAGAAACCACTTATGAGGAATGATAAGAAGGGAATGGCACTCCTAATGACAAAATTTGATAAGATCAACCAAAAGTAAGCTCCATGAACAAGCGTGGAATTCTAATTGTAAAAGCAATTGGATTCTTGGTTAGGAGTGTCATTTGGCCTATGCTCTGGGTCATCATTTTATTTACAAGTTTTGTAGTCTGCCTAGCATGGTGAAATTGCTATGTGGTTGAAGTCTGTATGTTTCTTATTGTATTTTACAGTTTTACCATTCTACTCGTGTAGGCTTGGCATACGTAGAGAAGATCTGCCCAAATACGAGGAACAGTTGGAACTCAAAATAGCAAAAGCTCAGCTGGAGGAACTGAAGAAGGATGCTCTTGAAGCAATGGACACTCAGCAGAAGCGGTATGTCTTCAAAATTCCAAGTACAAGTTTAGAGGGTCACAGCATAAATTTCCTAAACACGAATTTGTATGTTGAGGATTGCTGTTATTTTGCCAGGAAGGAGTTCAAGGATGAAGAAATGCCTGACGTGAAGTCGTTAGACA
>CAIGRR010475679.1:0-12328 GCA_903798365.1 Fraxinus sp. 1973-6204 | reverse complement strand
TGAGAGAAAATGAATTAGAGAAAATGAACTAGGGTTTGAAATATTGGTATTATAATATTATTTAAATATTTAATTCACACCTGATTTATTATTAAATAAAACTTGTACCTGAATTTTGAATTAGAAAGTTTAAATCCCTGGACCCATGTAATTTCCTCATGAAGCCAAAGGACCATATTTCAAGCCCACAACTACAAGTTTTTGGGCCAACCTTGCTCAATCTTCGCCCCTGTCTGAGCCACGACTTTTTAGAAAATATTTCGTAAATTTAATTTTTTAAAAAATAAAAATTATTTTGAAAAAACTGAAGAAAGATGAATTTTAAATAATAAAGTTCAAACAAGGGTTTAAATTATAGGAATTCATGCTTAACCTCTCTTTACTTTTGTTATAGTACCTATGCTAGGAAGAATGAAAGAAGTTAGCCACTAGATGCGCTCTTTCATCCTTCTTAAGTCAATGTCCAAGCAAGTAATGGGACAGAGTGTAAACTCATTGGCAATATGTCTAAGCTATTTCAAATTTGAATCTACCAATAATTTGTTAATCTACCATGAGATGGTACCAACCCTCGTCATTTTGAAACACTCATATGAAATACGAAGATAAAGATTCCCTTATTTTCTTGAAATTGTAATTCAATTGGTGAGAATAACGCCTTGTCAATCAAAAGGGCGAGTTTTCACTTTGAGCATACTTTTTTTCTTTTTTTACAACACTATGAATAGATCCGTCAATTGAGTCTTGAGTTCCTAGCCCAAGTTGTAAGCCTACTTATAAGCTTCAGCCTAAAGACATCGTAATTTAGCCCTTGTTTGGGCTCCATTTTAAATTTATTATATTTTGTCTTTTGTCTTTTCAACCATATATTCAAATATTATACATAAACCCAAATTTTTTTCTTATTTTTTAGAAAAATGCTATACGTACCTTTGCATTTATACGGTAGGTGACACGCTGATGTGTCAAATGGATGTTAGAAAAAAAGAGGCAAATAATGGCAAGTGGGTAAAAAAAGCCAAACAACACACCAAACCCATTTCACGTAGTGGGCAAAAAAAAGAAATATCTCTCCTCTTCAAGTGTCGAAACCAGCAACAGGTATGGCTCGTCGACGGTTAGCGGGGATGGGTTGAATTCAGGTGCAAACAATAACCAGGAACTTTTGTCGATTTGTAGAAATGACAAACAAAGGTATTTCCCATCCGTCATCATCTTAATGTGAAAATGATGATGAAAATAGGGGTGATTATTACTTCATTTTTCCCTTCTTCTTTCCTTAATCGGGATGCTATCTGGTATATATCATTTGTTATGAGAATCGGAGCAAGTGAATATCAGTGCAATCCCTTATAACCCACACCGATTAGTGGTGGTATTAAAAGAATATATTTACTAGAAATCTGATAAAGGAGTTAGCTTCAATTTATTAGAGATTTGTTGGAGGTTTTCTTTTTCTCTGTTGGAGGTGTTCTTTTGAAATTATCGTCACATTCCTGACCTTTAAATTAATTTAGCTTCATACATAGGTGACCGAATTATCTTGTAAAATTTTTTTTGAATGATTGAATGAGTTAAAAAAAATTATGTGAATTATTTTTAACATTCTTTAATTGGTTGTTTATTGCAGCGAATGGAATTTCAGAAGAGATGGATGAACATATTCTGTCACAATCCAATAATGGGAACACTTTGGAAAGTGTGAACTTAGTAGATGATGGGATTGTAGGAGCAGATGGTTCAATCGTGCCTGCGGTGGTATGAAGTTTAACGATGAAAAAGAAATGTTTGATTTTTTACAAAAGATATACGTACGACGTAGGCTTTCCAATTAGAAAAAAGAAATTCGCAAAAGGATGATGATGGAGTTGTGAGATATGTTGTGCTCACAGGTAGTCGAGAAGGATGCAGAAACAGTAATCAGAGAGTATCTTTGAAGCTGCAAGCTACCATTCAAATAGGTTGCAAAGCTAGACTTACTACTTCTGCAGATGCCTGTGGAATATGGAGGATTAACATAGTCAATATCAATCATAATCATAAGACAAGTCCTTCGAAGTAAAGATTGTACCGTTGCAACCGAGAATTGAGTGCCCATGTTAAACGACGACTTGAAGTGAACGATATGGCAGGAATTCTGTTACACAAAAGTTATAACTCTGCAGTCGTAGAAGCATATGGGTATGAGAATATGACTTGAGTGGAAAAAGATTGTCAAAACTATATTGAAAAAGTAAGGAGGTTAAGGTTTGGAGAAGGCGATGCCGTACCAATACAAGCTTACTTTTCGAACATGCAAGCAAAGTGCCAGGGTTTTTACTTCAGTATGAATTTAGATGAAGAGTCGCATTTGATGAATATTTTTTGGGCTGATAATAAGAGTAGACAAGCATATAAGGAGTTCGATGATGTTGTAACATTTGACACCACATTCCTGACTAATAAGTATGACATGCTGTTTGCACCATTTATTAGAGTTAATCATCACAGACAATCAATACTACTCGATTGTGGTTTGGTTTCGAATGAAACAACTGAAACATTTGTGTGGCTTTCCAGGACTTGGCTTTAGTGTATGTATGGACAGGCTCCTCGGGGAATTATTACGGACCAGGACAACTCTTGCAAAATGCGATTTAGATCGTGTTTCCAAGCACTAGACATAGATGGTGTTTGAGACACATATTGAAAAAGTTGCCAGAAAAGTTCAGATGCCATGTGAATAAGAGTGCGATTTTTTCTAATATACACGTATTGGTGTACGATTCTCAAACTTTTGAAGAATTTGAGAAAGGTTGGGGAACGATGATCGATACATTTCACTTTGGGAGATAATGATTGGTTGTCGCAATGTACGCGACCATAAGCCATTGGATACCTTGTTATTTAAAAAACAATTTCTGGATAGGAATGTTGACAACTCAACGTAGTGAGAGTATGAATGCATTTTTCGATGGGTATGTGCATTCGAAGACATCGCTGAAGTAGTTTATTGAACAATACGAGCGGGCATTGAGGAATAAGGTTGAGAAGGAGTTTCAGACATATTTCAAATCTTTCTCACAGATGGTACCCTGTGCAATGAAGTTCGAGATGGAAAAGCAGTTTCAACGAGTTTACACCATCTCGAAATTTCGAGAAGTTCAAGATGAGTTCATTGGGAAGGTTTATTGCGACCTCATATCAGCCACAGAGGGTTTCTCGGGGACGACGTATGAGATATTGGAGGATGTCATACGTGACGAGTGTGTTGACAAGAAATTTTTTTTTGTCACGTTTGAAAAAGAAAACTGTGAAATTGTTTGCGCCTGCCACTTATTTGAGTTCCGAGGAATAATTTGCAGGCATACGATCGCTATGCTGATCCGTAATAACGTCAAGTCATTGCCGGACACTTACATATTTCGTAGATGGAGGAGATATGTGAGTAGAGCCCACACAAGGGTCGCAGTAAACTACGACGGGTTAAGTATTACTCCGGGACAGTTGAGATATGACAAAATGTGTCAAACATTTGCTTTACTTGTGGACATGACTGTAGATGACGACAAACATAACTGAGACATAATGGAGTGGATAGAATGCAAGAAATAAACAATTAGGAAGACAAGGTCGAGTAGTGAAAGTAATGATATTCCCCAGCTAGCTTTGGAGAGTGGAGCATCACAACATATTGGCATGTGAAGCACTAAAAACTTCGAAAGAAAAGCCTTTGGAATCGATTTCTAGCACCGCAAAAGTATGTGTCACAATTATTTTGTACATAATGAAAGTGTGTACATTATTAATGATTTATACTTAGTTGGTTATGCGGGCAAATATAAGTTCGGGCAAGAGGAGGAAACTGAGGGCACCCCTATGTCAAATGGGAAACGGTGCACATATCGCTCATGCACAACAACAAGCACAATCTTACATTATTTCACCAATCTCATATTCACAACTCTCACAGGTTCGAACAATGAAGTTGTGCAACATGTTTGATTTCTACGTTGTTTGCTTACATTTTTTTAGTTGGTATAGGGTGATGGCAACAGTCATGTCCTCACACAACAATTATAGTCTCTGAATTTCATCACTCCGTCTTCAATAGTCATGTGCTCACACAACAATATGGAGACAACAATGCCATACTATTATCCAAACGTACTTGACCAACGTGGCGCAAGACTGTGACCTTGGATGAAGACAATTACTACACCAATGTCCAGTAATTATGTATTTTATGTCCCAGCAGTTTGTTGTGTAAAATGAATTGTGGTCACAACATTTTGTTGTCCCAGCAGTTTACCTCAGTTTATTTTATGTTGTTCATTATGGCTTGTTGCCTCATTTTATTTTGGTGTGTAAGACAGACATAGTAATGTCCAGTTTATTTGTTGCCTCCCAGTTTATTTGTTGTACACCAATGTCCAGTTTATTTTATGTTGTTGCTTTCATTTGCTTGAGACTTACACAACATGCAATGTAAACAAAATTAATTTTGACACTTTAGAAAATGAACCTTGTCAATTTCCTTCAGTTCAGAAGGCGAAAAAGGGTTCTTTGATAGCAGACGAAACGACGAAAATGGAGGAGAAAAATGTTTGAAATTATGGAAAGTAGTGTTGCTACTGCATGTAGTGTATGTTTTTGCCGAAAAAGAAAAGAGTGAATTTGGAGTGTGAAGAAGAGGGAAGATGAGAATTCTGGCGGTGGGTGGTATGATCGGGGGGCTGGTTTTCGCGTTGGCGACGAAGAATGTTTGAGAAGGACTTGAGTGCAATTAGAAAGGAGGGACAATATATGGTCTATTAAGTCATACGTTCAAAATGAGTCCAAGATTGCAGAAACTACTACGAAGATTATTGATAGCTAGTTGTTAAAATTCTATACACAGAAATAGGATTCAGTTGTAACAAGACTTGCACTTCTTTAGTAGAGTTGTTAGCTTAGACTACTATATAATGAACACAATGTACCTGATAGAAACATGAATGAAATCCAATTCACTAAATATCTTAGCTTAAGATTTTACATGGCATCAGAGCTGGTTCTGACCCAAGTCTAAATCCTCATATTACTTTTCCAACATGTTTTCTTCAAACTCATCCCTTCATCCATTCACACCTACAACCCTTTATCCAATATCACTACCACAAAGCTCACTCGTATCAACTACCCTATCTGGAAAGCCCAAATGCTTCCCTACCTAAAGGTCAAGATGTCTTTGGTTATGTTGATGGCACAATCAAAGCACCACCGGCCAAGATTACTGAGAATGACACCTCCATTCCCAATCCAGAGTTTGCTATCTGGACCAAACAGGATAACCTTATCCCTAGCACTATTACTTCCTCTCTAACTGAAGAAGTTCTTGCACAGGTTTACCATACTGAAACCTCTCGTGACATCTAGCTTGCGCTTGAAACATGCTTTGCTTCTCAATCGAGAGCAAAAGTTGTTCAAATTCGATCTCAATTGGCCACTTCTCGCAAAGGCCACCTATCTGCTACAGATTACTTTATGCAAATCAAATAGTTCACTGACCAGCTTGCCATTGCTGGTCAGGCACTTAAATGTGATGACATAATTTTCTATATCTTGGCTGGCCTTGGTCCTGAATATGATTCCTTTGTGTCCATTGTTAGTGGTCGTGAAAACATAACCTTGGAGGAGGTCTATTAAATGATCATCATCAGTGAAGCTCAGATCCTGCACAACACCCAGCCACTTTCTGCTACAAGTGCTAATGTAGCTACTAAACAGTTTGATCAGCCCCGTTGAAGGAGCATGGGTTCTTATAATGGTTTCCAGTTTCGGGGCGGTACTTCATACCGAGGAGGGTTCAACACTCGTGGAAACTCTACCACAAACAACTACAACCCTTCCAACAATCGCAACAACAACTCCGGAGGCTTTCAACGTTCCAACTTACGATGCCAACTGTGCGAAAAACTTAGACATACTGTACACAAATGTTTCCACAAGTTTGATATCACTTTCCGCCCTTTCCAACAGTCCAAAAGTCCAAATGCTATGCTTGCCTCATCCTCACATATCGTAGACCCTGTTTGGCATCCCGACACGGGAGCAACTCACCACATTACTGCGGATGTGAACAACCTCGCTCTTAGTGAAGAATATCATGGTACAGATGAAATTCAGGTTGGAGATGGAGCAGGTTTGTCTATTTCTCATCTTGGTTCTTCACAAATATCTATTCCATCAAATTCTTTTCTTCTAAATCAAATGCTTGTGGTTCCTGCCCTCACTAAAAATCTTTTATCTGTTCATTAGTTTGCTAAAGATAATCGTGTTTTCTTTGAATTTCATGATTCTTTCTTTATCATAAAGGACTACTTGGCCAACATCTAACATAGAGGTTGTCTTCGTGATGGACTTTACTATTTTTCACCATTCAGAAGTCCACTCATGCTGCCTTCACAGGTGCTCATGTGTCAGTTTCTAATTGGTACAATCGCCTCGATCACGCTTCTTTTCGGTTATTCAGTAAGTTATTTCTACAAATAAACTTCCAGTTGTCAAGAATAAGAGACACTATGTTTGCTCTGATTGTCAAATGGCTAAAAGCCATAACCTTCCTTTTAAATCTTCTGAATTTAAAGCTTCCAGGCCTCTTGATTTAATTTACTCGGATGTTTGGGGTCCAGCCGCATGTTTATCTACTTATGGTTCTCGTTATTATGTATGATCTGTTGATCACTTTACAAAATTCATTTGGTTATTTCCATTAAAACAAGAGTCTGTTGTGGAGTTAATTTTTTTTGCAATTCCAAGCTCTTGTGGAGCGTCACTTTAATACCAAAATAACAGCCATACAATCAGACTGGGGAGGTTAATATAGAAGACTCAATCAATATTTTAAAATCAATGGTATTGTACATCGCATTTCATGCCTTCACACACATGAACAAATGGGTTTTGTCAAAAGAAGACACCGTTAGATAGTAGAAATGGGTCTAGCATTACTAGCTCACTCAAAACTACCCAAAAACTATTGGGAAGATGCCTTTTTAACTGCCACATATATTATCAATCATCTACCAACTAAAATTCTGGATCATAAGTCTCCATTTGAACAAGTTTACAAAAAGAACCATACTATAACTTCATGCGTGTTTTTGGTTGTGCATGTTGGCCCAATTTACGACCTTACAACAAACATAAAATTGATTTTCGATCTCAAACTTGTGTTTTTGTTAGCTATAGTCTATGTCATCAGGGCTACAAGTGTCTCGACTTGACAACAAGAAAAGTATTTGTGTCCCTTCATGTTGTCTTTAATGAGCATCAATTACCTTATCAACCCCCAGCTCAACACAGTTCGAATCCTCTTCAAATTGCCACGCTACCACAGCCTCTAATTTACACAAATTCTATTTACACACACACCTCTCTTGCAGGTACAACTATTTCATCTTCATCTCCTCATGCTTCTGAACCATTGACAATAAATGTGTCAATCCAAGATCATGTAGAACGAGATGCTTCCGCAAGGGATGCTACAGCAGATTCAGCAGCTGCTACTACTGCTCCACCACCACATCATCAAGTGGTAACTCGTTCCACAACAAACTATCTCAAACCAAAAATACCATATGCAGGTTCAGCCACTAAATATCCTCTGCCTCTAGCTCTAATTGCTGCAGGGAATTCTATTCCTGTTGAACCTACACGTTTTACTGAAGCTGTAAAGCACGTTGCATGGCGTGCGGCTATGAACAAAGAGTTTGATGCCTTACTTAGCAACAACACCTGGACTCTTGTTCCACCACAGTCCAACATGAATGTTGTCAGCTGCAAATGGGTTTATCAAATCAAGAGAAAAGTTGATAGAAATGTGGAACGCTTTAAGGTTCGTCTTATAGCTAAAGGCTACCATCAACAACAGAGCATTGACTTTACTGATACTATTAGTCCAGTAGTAAAGCCCATCACCATTCGCTTGCTGTTGTCCATTGTCTTACAATGTAAGTGGGCAATCAAACAACTTGATGTCCAAAATGCGTTTCTACATGGTAATCTTCATGAGGATGTCTACATGTCTCAACCTCCTGGTTATATTCATCTAGACTTTCCCTCCTATTTGTGTAAGCTGCAAAAGAGTATTTATGGCCTCCGTCAAGCGTCGGGCCTGGTTTTCGCGTCTCACAGACAAACTAGTTTTACTTGGGTTCAAAGGGTGCAAATCAGATAGCTCACTATATATTCTTAACCATTGTGATATGAAGTTTTTATTTTCTTATCTATGTCGATGATATCATTGTCACAGATTCCAATGAGATGACAATACAACACTATGTCACACTCCTTGGTCAAGAATTTTCAGTAAAAGACTTAGGGGATCTATCATTCTTCCTTGGCATTGAGGCTATCAGAACTAAATATATCTTTGATCTTTTGGTTCGGGCTGCTATGGACAAAGTGAAACCGTGTACTACACCAATGTCAACCACTTGTACTTTGTCCAAATATGAAGGTGTTCCATTTGAAGATGCCCAACTATACCGCAGCATTGTAGGTGGCCTCCAATATCTTTCTTATACCCGGCCTGACATAGGCTATGCTGTTCACCGTGTTAGCAAATTCATGCACTCACCGAAGGTTCCTCACTAGCAAGTTGTTAAGAGGATAATACGGTATCACAAGCACTCTATCTCCACTGGCCTGTTCTTATCTGCTACATACTCTCATGATCCAGATGATCGACGTTCTATTGGTGCTTATTGCATATTTCATGGCCAAAACCTCATCGGTTGGACTTGCAAACAACAGCCTACCATCGCTCGCAGCAACACTAAAGCTGAGTATAAATCTCTATCAAACACTACTGCTGAACTGCAGTGGATTCAATCTCTCATCTCTGAAATTGGTTTGCCATTTTCTGGATCCCCTCGACTATGGTGTGATAATATTGGTGCAACATATTTGAGTGCAAATCCTATCTTCCATGCTAGAACGAAGCATATTGAAATTGATTTCCATCATGTTAGAGATCAAGTTCTTAAAAGACAACTTTGAATTAGTTTCATCTCTTCCAAGGATCAAATTGCGGATATCCTCACTAAGTCTTTAAGCTCTCCACGCTTTTTGTTGTTGAAGGACAATCTTCATGTTCAAGACCTTCCCATTCAATTGCGGGGGCGTGTTTGAGTCACACGTTCAAAATGAGTCCAAGATTGCAGAAACTACTACGAAGATTATTGATAGCTAGTTGTTAAAATTCTGTACACAAAAATATGATTCAATTGTAACAAGACTTGCACTTATTTAGTAGAGTTGTTAGCTTATACTACTATATAATGAACACAATGTACCTGATAGAAACATGAATGAAATCCAATTCACTAAATATCTTAGCTTAAGATTTTATAGGGTCCAATTCAGATATAGAGCTGGCTAAAGATATTATGGGAACTGGCTGCATCGCTGGTGACCGAATTAATTGGCTTGGTTGATGGTAGGGGTTGTGTGGCGTGAGATGGGACGGGAGTGGGAAATAGAAGTCGGGTTTTCATTTCCCTTTTTTATACAAGGTTACCATTTTATCATTAATTGGAATGTTGTCAAAATAATTGTCTGGTATCAACCGAAGGTTTGTGATGGCAGGGGGCGCAATCTAAAAATTTGGGTAAAGTTTGCGAGAAAAAAAAAGTTTGGAACCATGATTGATCCCTTAATTGACTGATTTCTAAAAAAAGGTTAAACCTCAACCTTGATGGTCCCTCATCGCCCCGCTCCTAGAGCATTGTGGATGAGGTAAATCGTAGGATGTGCCTCAGCAAGTTAGGATATAAGAGTTGTCATACTGGTGCCCGCAAAGAGTCCAATTCCAAACCTTGTTGAGGCAGGAATCGAACCCTCACACTGCAACTGCTAGCTCAACTGAGACTACCTCACGCATATCCTTTGCACTACTGAATTATGCCCCGATGGACTATTAATCGACTGATTACTAACATTTACGTCAAGTTAGACGATAACTCAAGCAGATCTTTTGGTGGTGTGAAAGTAATTTATCTAAAAAAAAGTTGTTGAAATTCCACTCACGCGTGAATTTCAACTTTTAATTTTCAAAAATAGGTTTAAAACTTAAGTAAAAAATCGGGTCATAATCTACTTTTTAATATCAATAATAATATTATTAAATTTTCTCTGTATCCTCTCTAAATTATAGAGTAAATTTAATCAATAATCACTGAACTTTCAAGTAATTAGCACTTACTCAATGAACTTTAACGCATTACCGAACACTCACTCATCTTTCCTTACGGTTACCTATCACTCCACTCTTGTCTCTTAAAATTGACAGAAAATTACGCATGGCTGCCGATTTTCTTACGTGGCAAACACTCCTCCGTTAAATTGACAACGTGGAATTAAAAAACACGACATTTTCCTTCTAAATTCACTCTTTCTCCCCCATTTTATCTGCTAACTGGAAGAGAACCCCCATTCCCACGACATTCACTTCAAACCCTTAATTCCTAAACCTGTCGTTAGCTCTCGACGCAAGGAATCCACCATCGCCCAGCTTAAAGCCCTCCGCGACGACAACGCCCAGCTCAAAAGGCAGCTATCAAATTGGCAGTGTATCCTATTTGTGGTAATCTTATGATTTTAATCAGTTAGCATTTTTTTTTGAAGTTTTCAGCTATTTAATTGGCAGCGTATCCTATTTTTGATTGTGGACCTGTTTGTATTTATGTTAATTGACTTTAATTTTACATGGTTGGTTTCTCTAATCTTTACTATACTAATAATAAGGATCAATTGACCTCCAATGATGATGAATCATTCAATTGCAAGCACAACGTGTTATCAATTTAACGGATAGTATTTGCCACGTAAGATTACCGTCAGCCACGTGTAATTTTTTGTCAATTTTAAGAGACGGGAGTATAGTGTGTGGTGGATGGGTAACCATAAGGAAAGATGAGTGAGTGTTCGGTAACGCGCTAAAGTAAAATGAGTAAGTGATAACAACTTTAAAGTTCTTGATTAAATTAACCCCTAAATTATATCCAACCAAATCCCAAAACCTAAATTACACTTCTCTTCTCCGATCTCGGTCCACTGCAAATAGCCGCTCTCAAGAGTGCTACGTCGCCCAACAATGACGACGAGTGTCGCTGCGCACACAAGACCATCGCCAGCAGCCGCCTTGCACATAGTGATGCGCGACGGTAGCTTAGGTAGCTCTTTTGGTGGTGTGAATATAGGAAAAAGTGGTGGCTCTAACATAAATTTAGCTATTGGGGGAGGAAGATTCGTGGTGATGCGAATATTGGGAAAAAGAGGTAGCTCCAGAGTAGATTCGTCTAGTAGCGAGGAAAAAATAGGGACTAACAACAGTACTGGAGTTTCTTCAAAAGGTGGAAGTTCTAGCTAAGATGGTGGTTGGAGAAGAAAGTCAGGTATTTGTTGAGGAGAAAATATTGGCAGTTTTGGAGAATTTGACATTGAATCGAGATCACGAGATGTGATAACCATGGAAAGACTGGATGGTCCGGTTGTTGTGGTTGTGGTACGGCGATGGTTGTGTGGTAGTGGCGACGACAGTGGCAATGGTGTGGCGAAATGGGATGAATAGCGTTTACAGGAACTTTTCGAATTTCCACGAGTTTACGGGACATTGATCTTATTTCTTGCATCCCATTGATGTAATCATAATTACGGTAGTATAAATATCCTTCATCTATGGATGAGAACTATTACTAGACATGTAATCTCACTCGCTTACTTAGAACTAATGAAGAATCTAATCCCATTTGTTCTCCATCTTTCGTCGTTAAATGTCAATATCAACATTGACCTAACTGAATATTTTTGTTGTTGTTTTTTCTAAACAAGTTGATTACGAACCAAGATGATTACAATAATGAATAAATCTATATGTTCATGGGATTTTCCTCAATACAATACTAAGGAGAAACTTGTCTCCTTGGCATTGGTTAGATGAAAGATGCCAGGGATTCATCTAGCCAATGTCAGGGAAACAAGTGTCCCCCTGAATATGTATAGGGAAAATATCATAGCTTTACAATAATACATTCGGAGTCAATATACCAACTCATCTGCGTTTCATATGCCAAAAGTTGAAGCTAAGTTATGCATAGTGACCTAACGTAATATTGTTGGTCGTTTCAAATAATTTGGCTTTCGGTGGCATGGGGAATGCATTTGTCAGTGTGTTTACGGATCTACATAGACTCGGGCACTATTTTAAATGTGATAACATCCTTATTTTTTTTTTTTATGAAGAAACATTGAGCTAGGCATGGGTTGGGTTAGGTCTTATCCAACCTAACATGATCTGTTTAAT
>CAIGRR010475641.1:0-10834 GCA_903798365.1 Fraxinus sp. 1973-6204 | reverse complement strand
CTGTCCACTGCAATATTTTATTTCTATCAACTGCAATATTTTGTTACTTCTTCGAATTCAGTTAACAGATTACTTACAGGTGCAACTGGAGATTAACGAAAGAAGATTAAAGAGATTCAAGATTTCTTGGCTTCTCCAATTTTTGTCCAATCTTGGGTGACGTCTTTTAATCCAAATATGAATATTTGTAACTTCGTAATACTAAGCTAGATTTTCAGTCGCTAAGACATAAATGAACACTTGCTATGAATTTTTAATATCGATTTCAATAATTTAACGCAATATGTGTTTGTTATAGAATGATTGTTATAATGTTTATATTTTTTTAAATTACTTGATCACTAATTAATTGATGTGTGTTTTTAATTAATTTTGAGAGAAATAATAAGAAATACAACAAGTTTATTATAATTGTTGTGGGTCCAATAGAAGATAAAAATATAATGTTATACCTTGCACTATTTCAATGGGTTTTCTAGCATTTTAATGCATGTTTTTATATTTGCTTCTTTTATCATAGAGATATAAGAAGATCACATGAGATAATAAATTTAATTTTACTCGAGAAATATTGTTAAATGAATTAAGAACATTGATCAACAAGAATAAATAAATATTAACACGATATTGAATTGTATTAAAATGAATTAATATGGGGAATTTAAAGTCTCGAGGATTTTAATCAAATTTACAAAAGCTTCTTAATTAATTTAATTATACGATTAGTATAATTTCACAATCACAATTTGACTATTCGACTAGAGTTAGTATTAATTAACACTAGATTAAATACATAGTTTCCATGGAATGAAATCTTACTCATCAATACATTACTTGTCTACGATACCGTGCACTTGCACATATCGCCAATTAGAAATACATCTCTATTTTTTTCTATTGTAATCTGTAGTTCTTTAATCGTATAAATTCTTCAAGTTAAGAAAATAGAAATCTGCTGGTGGTAAGAGTATATTAATTAGTTACTTTCTAGCTAAGAGTTATTAATTAGTTAGAAACACTCTCTCCCTCTAATTTCCCCATATGGTGGCGGAGCAGGGCGGGGACACCACCTAAACCGCAGGAACCACCGGCTAACCACCATCCTGTCGCCACCAACAATTCAGAGAAACAAATTTGGAACAAATAACATTTGACATGCATTGAGTTGCCCTGTGTATCCCTTTCGGACGGTCTCACTCTCATCACATAACTTGTCAAAGAAATAAAGAAATCTCTTCGGCCCAAATTTCCTTATAAAATACAATAAACAAATAAACGACAGAGAGGCGACGCCGCAGAGAGAAAGCTGCATCACGGTGTCGTAGGACTGGCTGTGGCTGTTGTCGCAATCACTACAAGCCAAGACGAAATGTTATTGTGCAGGGATCCAAATGACAAATACCAAGTCTTTGCGCTAGATTGATCCACGCACAGCCATTTGAGACACCGACAAAAGCTGTGCAATTCATAGTACGCGTGAGATACGCATCTTAATAGAGCCATATTCTTGTCGAAATTCAACTTAATTTTCTCAATTATATTGGCAAAAACACAATTATATTGGCAAAAACACAATTATATTGGCACACAAAAGAAACCACGTTAATCATTCGAACCCCCATCAATACGTTCACTTTGGAATACAGTATCAAGAAGGCAAGAGAAGAACCCTTTTCAGGGGCATTCCCCTTTTATCTTTTCACATCAAATGACTAAAAGTCAATATATAAGTCCAATATATCATCTTTACGCTAGAAATAGGTCCCTTCGGGGGGCTGGGCCAGCTTACGGTTGTGTGAAGCCGCCATCTCTTTCTTCAGCTGCGCCAGTATATGTTCCATGGTGTACTCCCGCTGCCAGTTTCCCAGAACTGCAAATTTCTTCGCTTCCACCTATATCAAGTGAACACCATACACCAACAATCAATAGTATGACAGAATTGGGAAATTTGCATTTATCAGCTCAATGATAGAAACTCGCCATGATAAGCATAGTCGTGTGATTAGAAGTTTTATTGATCCCTGAGTCTCAAATAAGGTAGCATCCCACATTGAAATGTTGTGTACAGTAAAATATTTCGACTGCATCGTCCAAAAAAGGTTGACTTTTAAGCTCACTGCCAAAGTGGTTAGAGCAGTGTATTATCCTCATCAGACAAGGTTCAAGCAACCACCCGGGATGGAATACGAGTAAATTCACCTCCAAGACGGGTAAATCTATCTCAGACAAAGTTAAATATTCTATTGAACTGCACAGATTGTTCCAACAATAAACATTTTTATTGTAGAATATCGGCAACTAACATAGGATCAAAAGATACCGGCTCCGGAATTTATGAATGGAAAGGGCACAATTTATGTGAATAAACTGATGATCTACGATGTTTTCTATATCTATCCAACGTAGACAACCAAGAAACTTTAAGATCTTCAATCTTTATATAGTTACAAGGTAAATGGTAATAGTAAACTATGAAGGTCAGACAGGCCACTTGTCACCACACTCTTCCACGAAGGGAAAGAAGATAACCAGAAATATAATGTTCTTTTTAGCGCCTTATATTTAATCTCTTCAATGCAAATTACAATGTGGTAGTAAATAAATGGATGTGAAAATCATTATATATATTTTTACTACCTCAACGGCTGAGGATATAGCGATTCCAATTTGTTAACAAATATACATACTATCAACTTAAAGACCAGATCAAATTTTCTTACCACTCCGGTTTCACGGTTAACGCAAGTCATGTTGATCCGAGAATGGAAGCGAACACTTGGAGGTTTCTCTGGATAATCCTTGTCGCAGAACAGCTTCAACTGATATATGCGAGATTCGTGTACAGACTGAGACAAAAAAAAAATAAAAAAAGGCACTTAAGCTATTTTATTGCAAGTTACAGGTTAAGGTCAATAAAACCATAAACAAGATATCACACATTTACACTAACAATATAATTATTTCATCAAAATCAAACTCAACACTCTACCAAATTCTGTAAAAGTTTAATTAATTCCATACTACCAAATCCATTAGAGGTTTATTACTAATATGCTTTGATGAGAGTAATGTCGAATCACCTCACCATAAAAAGAATACATCTATTATTGACAATGCTGCATATGAAGAAATGCAAAGATTCCAAAAAGAACACTGGTAGTTATGGACAGAGAAGAAAATCGTATTCACGTAACAGATTCACACATCTGCTGAACTAAGATTATTCAACTTGTGCCACAATTAATATCATTATAACATTATCTGATGGCACCCATTAAAATATTAGTATATCTATCGTGACATGAATAACCACAACCTTATTTGCTTGTCGATTACAAAATCCTCTAGAGCAATGTACCCCCAAGATATTATTATAGGGAACGATGAAAAAAATAAAAACTAGAACTTGATTCAAAATTTCATTTAGGGTGTGTTTAATGTATATTATTGAGGAAATAATGTATTTTAAATAGTTATATGATGGGAAATATGTGGTAAAAAAGTAAGAAAAAGTTATTGATGCGATGAAAAATATTATTTTATTGAAGAATGAGTGGTTGAAAATGAGTTTTAAAAGAATGTATTTTTATAGAATGTGTGTCAAAGAGGGGCTTAGATTTTCTCATTCATATTCCGCGTCTTAATTTGTCTGCCAGCATTAGAAGTATAGAAATTAACTTCATTCCAATACTCTCTTCATTATTCTCCAGAAAGGATAATAGGCCATCCTTATGTCGTTATATATTAGAGAATAAAAAAAAAAAAGATTATGCTGGAGAACAATGAATTTTGACTATAGTAATATACTAAAAAATGGAACTTGTTATCTTTCTTTTCAACGCCAAAAACCTCACACTGAGGAAAAAGATTACAGCGTGTCAAAAATGAGGGACACTAGTTAAAATAAAATCATAATCTCCAAGTAACATAAAGCTGATTACACATCAATCCATAACATTTACGATTCAAAGCAGATGATGCAAAACCAAGTGCTAAAAAGAGGATAAAATGCTCACATTATGAGGACCTATAATGGTGCCTGTCCAAGATCGCATGTAAATATCATCTCCATCATCCATTCCATAGCTCACAGTACCATCTCCAATTCCTTTTTCTCCACGCTCCAGTTCCTCCAGCAATCTGAAATTTCGAGGGACTGCAAGGAACCTAAAAGATATGAGATGCTATATATTATATTTTAAACAGATATGTAAACATCCCATCTCCTATAGAAAGTAAAAGACTCGAGATCAAGTAAATTAAAGTCCATTTTTTATCTGTAAGTTAAAATCATACTCTACAGCCATAAACAAAACTGACCAGAAACAAATCATGAAAGCATAGACTAGAACAAAACATAATCAGACTTCTCAAAGCCTGGATAGAAATAGTCACCATCGATGTTTGATACTGTATATGAACTCGATGACTAGAACAAAAAATAACCAGATTTCTAAAATTCTGGATATGAAACACAGAAACAGTCACCCATCGATGTTTAATACAGTATGTGAACTCGACCTCAGAAAACTATAGTAGTCTCCAATCTAAAATACAACTGTTTGTCTCAAATCAAATGTCCTAGGTAAACTTGACAAAAAAAAATTAGGAAAAATGATGGAAATACGACTTCTTAGTCATGTTCCCAGTTATACCTTTCCATGCATAACATAAATGCATGATCTTATATTTCACTGAATACAAAAGGCATCTAAATTTAAATGGTAACACAATTTAGACAAGGCAATATGGAAAGAATGTAATTGAGAATAAGCTGCTTTAATAAAAAAGTATAATATTCCAAGACATGCTGAAAATGGAAGGGGTATTCATTTGAGATAGGATAACCATTATTTTGTACGCGTTCTGCAAGCATAGATCTCTCACTCATTGTATGTCTTCACTTAGTACTAGATGGCAAATAAATACTGATTTGGTGCCTAATTAAGGATTAAATATAAGTACATTCTTGAGTTACAAGATGGTGACTAAATAAAACCAACATGTGAACCAAAAAGAAATTGGATAAATTCTGTAAAATAAGGTGACCGGATTTATGACATTTAAATTTCCAATGAACTATAAAAAGTCAAATTATCTTGTCAAATAAAACAGCACCAAAAAATCATTGAACTAATAAGAGAGCGTGCAAATTAACTTGCACACCAATCAATAATGTCACATTTCAAGATATTTCACATGCCAAAAAAGGAACACAAAACACAAATACTGGGAGGCTAGACATAAGATCTACTCATTTAGTTTCCTTAAACACCAAAAATGAAACAATCACAATTCCAAACCCCATTCCCACCTCTCTCCTGCACTGCAAGAAAAAACTTCACTCTAATACTGTAATAACTTTGATCAAATCCATGTACAAAATCACCTCAATTAAACAAATACACCAAACTAATTATAAAGCTTTAAAATGTTACAGATCCAGTATCCCTTCACCATTGATCGTATTGTGTAATTCAAAAAACCCGACATTAAGCAAAAAGTATTGCATGAAAAACGTGGAAAGTAAATACAGTAACGGTACTGAATATAAAAGCAGCCACCTATAGAAAGCCTGATAAAATCTTTGATTCTCTAAGAACAATTATACCAAAACACAAGAGGGAAAGTCAACACAACCAAGACAATTGAAAGTATGAAACCCACAGCTCATGGAAATCAAAAAAGAAAACTTGGAAATTACAAGAATAAATATCCCACAATGCATGTCAATCAAAAAAGTAATTCTTGGAAAATTCAAAAATTCTGCCAATCAAGAGAATTAAAATTCCACAACTCATGGAAATTAGAAAAGAAAACTTTGCAATCGCAGAAGCTATGGCAACAAGGAGAATAGGTTTTCATAAATCACGACAGTGTTCTAGCATAGAAAAAAGGTGTTTACATTTCAAGAATGAATTCGACTCATGGTGTAACACTTTTCTTTGTCGTAAAAAGGAGAATTGAATTTTATTTCATTCATAATTTTCTAGATTCTTCTTTATGTATTATACTCAAATTCATCAGAGCCAGTTTTCTAAACAAATCAAAAATTAACTAAAAACCCAATAAACCAAAATACAGATTTTTTAGCAATAACCATGACAACAATACACCATATAACAACAACAACAATAATAATAATCAACTTGACAATAATCAGATTCTCCACGAAGATTTGATGGGATAACAGGACAAAATCAAGAAACAGTGCTACAAAATAAACCAAAATAAAGAAATTTTAACTTTTTGATATAGATTACTACGAACCCACAACACTGGATCCTGCAGAGCCAAGAGTCATGGTGTATATATGATCAGTTTTCCGAGTGAAGATCGATTCGATTGAAGAGAGAAATAGTGGAGAGGCCGAGCCAGGACTCAGAAGAATCAGAATCTGAAGAGAAAAACGCGAGTGAGACTTTAGAAAGGTGGATAAAAAGGAATAAAGCAACAAAATTATTGGGGGAACAGGACAAAACGCGTGGTTAACTTGAAAGTTGCTTCNAGCCAGGACTCAGAAGAATCAGAATCTGAAGAGAAAAACGCGAGTGAGACTTTAGAAAGGTGGATAAAAAGGAATAAAGCAACAAAATTATTGGGGGAACAGGACAAAACGCGTGGTTAACTTGAAAGTTGCTTCTTTTCAAATAATTAAATAATAAAATTAGAAGTAAATTTTGTTTTGAAAAATTATTTTTAATAAATATTAAAATTTCATTTACTTTAAATACGATCGAAAAAAAATAATGTTATTTATCATAATTTAGATTTGGAAAAAAAAATAATAAAAAAAAATAAAATTGAAAAGTAATTTTTAGAAGAACGTTGCTAAAAATAAGGAAAAATTATGAGTTTACGTGTAGAATATTTTTTTTTGCGAATGTGTGGTTGAAAATAAGTATATAAAAAAATATTCAATTTTCAAATTATTAGTGTCAAACAGTGGCTAAAGTGTCAGTACTCGTGCTCTAGTCTCTACGCTCAATTCAATTTTTGTGATTTTGCTTTGATGTAGCTCAAATCAAATGATGCCTAATTGGTTGAAATTCTCAATAAATATATATTCGAGACATATTTTCTCTAATACACTAATTGATAAAATATGTTTCTGATTATAAATGTTTAAATATTTAAATAAAAAATATCTCATCAAATTTAAGGATAAATTCGTCATTCTAGTAAAAAAAAAAGAGTTATAAATCCTAGAAGGTAGAATTGTCCATCAGAGTCCCAAGTTCCTCAAAAAAATAGGTTGAGGACCAACATTCTACAATTTCATAGATTGGGGACTCCAACTGTAATTCTCTCAAGGACTTCATCACAATTACCCAAAAAAAATGAAGTGACGAGAGCGAAAAACTAAAAACAAGAAATTACTCGCTCGGTGTTCTTCTTTCACAGCGCAAATGCCATAAGGCGTCAGCAATACAGATTTCACTTTGAGCAAAAATAATTGTTAATCATAACCATTTTCTAGGTATAAAAATTTTCAATTATTTAAATTAAAATCAATATTTCTTTATTACAGCTCAGCTCTAGCTCAATCAAGCTCCAAGTTACTTCTACAGCTCACGACAACATAATTAACTATTTTTTGCGCCAATTGTATAGATGCAAGTTTGTTAGTTAGATAGTTAGTCGGTTAGTTAGACTTTCTTTGTATTTATATAATTAATCAATCAATACAGAAATATAGAATTTTTTCTCTTCATTTCAATTCTCCCTTCATCCCTAATATGGTATCAAAGAAGGTTGTATCCCGTGAATTCCAAATTACTCCTTGATTCGATAATTAAATCAAGTATATGGTAGGAATTCCAACACGGTATACTCATAATCAAACATCATCAATGACCAGTTCCTCAATTATTGATAGATCAAGTCCATATTTCTTGCACCATTCAGATAGTCCTAGTTTGGTACTTGTTTCACAGCCATAGACAGGGGATAACTATGCGTCATGGAGTCGTGCCATGGCTATAGCCCTATCTGTGAAAAACAAGATAGGATTTGTTGATGGATCGATTGCAAGGCTAGAAGTTTCTGA
This sequence comes from Fraxinus sp. 1973-6204, assembly GCA_903798365.1. NCBI lineage: Eukaryota > Viridiplantae > Streptophyta > Magnoliopsida > Lamiales > Oleaceae > Fraxinus > Fraxinus sp. 1973-6204. The sequence continues at coordinate 2,784 of CAIGRR010475641.1, read as the reverse complement.
GGATATATTCAGCTCATGGATTCGCAACAATAACATGGTGATTTCTTGGATCCTCAATTCGGTGTCAAAGGATGCAAGGGCAATCATCGGTTAGTGCCTACTTTACCAGACTGAAAATCATTTGGGAAGAACTAAGTAACTACAGGCCTTCGTGTTCATGTGGTAAATGCACATGTGGAGGAAACAAGTTGATTGCCGAACATTATCAAATGGAGGATTGCAGTGGGACCTGTGCCTTATTTTTAACGAGACCTCGTATATTCACGTTCTACTCCGCAAGATGATTAACGTGATATATTTATTTATCAAAAACCAATTAGTATTGAATGGAATATTTAATGTCAAAGTAATCCACTTGAAACTATAAACTATTGAAGAATTTGATGTATTGGAAATTGCCAAACATTTGTCCCACGTAGAAAAGTTAGGAAACATTAGTGTGGTTTATATTGTGCAAGTTTAGGAATTGAGTTTGGGCCCTAAGGGGTATCAATAATCTTTAGAAAGGGGGAGACATATATCCTATGGAATTCGGTCTAAACCCCACAAGCGCGCGTTGTCGCCGTCGCCGTCCGTCCGACCAGCTTGGCATGGCACGGCGGCACGGCACGGCACGTGCCCATGCCTGTGCCTGGTCCGGTTCGGTTCGTGTGCGGATGCGGATGCGGATGCGTCCTTGTACTATATTATCTTTTTGGACAAATTTTATTTAATTTGGATCAAATTGTAATTAATCAAATTTTTGGGTACTTAGTAAAATTATTTTTTATTAATGGGCTTATTTTCGAGTAATTATTTTGGATGGTTTGTTAACCGATTTTTAATCAATTAACAACCGACTTTTAACCGAACTATGGTGTTTGTTCGATTTTTTTGGGGGCCTGTTTGAACAGTGGCAATTGTTTTGAAAAGGCTTGAAGGATATTCGAATAGTCACGAACGATTCTATAAATTGACAGTCCCGCTGCCAAAATATTTACACCATTTTCAAAGCAAATATTCTTTGCATTGAATCTCATTCTCCCTTTCTCTCGTTTTGATATTATTTTCGAAGTGAATACACTTCATTGAATTCATTGGAACTCCTGCAGATTGTTGTGCTGCTTCCGTAGGAGACGTAATTTGTTCTATCCTGGGAAGCGATTGCTGAACGCCTTTAGCACTTTTGAAGGCAGCAAATTCGTTTTGAGGAAACATCGTGAAATCGGTGGGCTCGAATTGTTTTTTCTGATCTTGTTAATCATATTGTCACGCTGAACGCCTTTAGCACTTTTGAAAGCAGCAAATTCGTTTTGAGGAAATATCGTGAAGTCGGTGGGCTCGAATTGTTTTTCCTAACCCTGTTAATCATACTGTTACGCTGTGCTCATTACATTAAGGTAATTTTGTCGGACTGTTTGAAGGAAAAACTTATACTCCAGAAACAACAAATACTAGGGAGAAAAATATACAAAACTGCCCCTGTGATTGCCTTCTGTTTATTTTTTGTAATCATAATTGCAACAAATATTCCCAAGGCTTTAGTGTAGTAACCTTCAAATGACTATTTACTTGAATGGTCATTCTCTTATCTTAAAAACTTAGCCTACCAGATATCCGATTAGCCCAGTCTTAAGCCTCATTTTTGGGTCCTACTCCCCACCCACCCACCCCCACCCCCACCCCTGTATTTATCCTTGGATGTAGAATTCTTTTAACCAATATGGTATAACATTTATAAGACCTAATTAAACACATATGGCTCCACCCTGACTTCCTTCTGCTATTGCTTCCCCACTTTTTCCTTTAAAATATTTAGTATGTGTACAAAGTCGTTACAACATTTTCTGTAGCCTACCACTAAATGTGGATGTACGGTACAATGTCATCAATTCACTTAATTTCTTGTTATATTGAGAGCTTGAGTAAATGCAAAATTCAGTAAGCTTCAAATGTTTTGCAAGCTGGAGTAGGAGCTAGGACCTTGCACTGTGTGATGTTTTAGCATTTTTTCATTTGTGAGCATAGTTATAAAACCCGACTTAGTTGATTGTGTGAACTAGACAAAGAATGATGTTAGATTTTCTTTAAAGATCGAATATACACGTGCACAAAGACATGTTCGTGGGCTGGACCCACAGCCATAGGGAGAGGTGGACCGAGTCGAGCTTGATCTCTTAAGTATACATGACACTGACTTTTTAGCATTTATGACATATTGAAAAATGAAAAATAAGGTATTATTGAAATAATTGAATTGTAATAGGGTTAAAATCGTCAAAAAATGATTCTCACTTGATGTGATATTTAATATATTATTATAAATTATAAATTTAACGCTATAAATGATAAAATAAGAGGTCGTGAATTAATTTTTTATTGAACATATGACGTTGTAGCCCTAATTGTTCTCAACCAAACCCTAACTTCAGCATTTAATTGGTTTTAATGATCTTTCAATCTAATAGTATAGTCACCCTTGTTTGAATGCTCAACCAAACCTAACTTCAGTCCACTTGATCCTCTTCATAACTACCGTAGATGAGTAATGACCTAATAAGAACATCACATGCATGTAAGTTGAGCAGCTAGCACCCTTTCATTAATTGTTTATCTTAGAGTAATTAATAATAATATTGACATTGAACTACTTCAATGGGCATTAATTCTCAATGATGCCACTTTAAGAAAACACGGTATTGATGCCCAACTAAAAGAAGCTTAAAATAATATTTTTGTATGTTCTTTCTCAATCAGTCTCTTTTCATCACCGGGAATTCTATTGTTTCTTACCAAGTGGATCTG
>CAIGRR010475630.1:0-11367 GCA_903798365.1 Fraxinus sp. 1973-6204 | reverse complement strand
AAACGTTGCAAAAATTGATTTTTGTTGTTGTGTGCTATTTTCTGGTGGGCCACAAGCCCAATAGGTAAGCTTGGGCAAGATTGAAGAATGGACCTAAGGGCCCAATGCATGGTTAGTGATATAATGTTGTCCATCCCATAAATGGCCCAAAATGTCATATTATGTTAGTCCACAAAATTAATCCAACATCTACCACCAACATTAGCAGCAAAAGAAGGTCCGGGTGCAAGAAAATGAATCAGTCTGAATTAACCAGGTCTTTCCTGCAATTGAATTGGTTCTGGGTGGGGGAACACGAATGACAGCCTCGAGGGAGGTCTCCGAGTCCGAAGGAGACAATGGGGTAGAGAAACTACACGGGATCATGTGGGGGGAGTGGCAACGAAGCTAATTGAAGGTAATTAGGATTAGGACTGAAAGGTAGTCTGGACGAGGGTGGATAAAAGATAAGGGCCTAGGAATTAGGGGCCCTGGGTCAGGGAAGGGTGGTTGAGTTGTGGTGGTAGAGGAAGGGTTAGGTGGCGACGGAGGGGTGGAGAGGGCCATCGGATCCAAAGGCGAAAAATGGTGTCGAGTGATTTGACGGCTTGGGTTTTCGAGGCTTTTACTACTGTGAACACTGAATTAAATGTTTCATTAGCTACTGAACTTTGAGTTGTGTCACGACTTACTCACTGAACTTTCAAAATTGTCTCAGTGGCCACTGATCTTCACTCCGTCTAACTCCATCATTCACCCATTTGAAACCGTTAACAGACATGTCTACGTGGATGATGGAAAAATAAGTTGGTCGGCTAAATCCTTCCAAATAAATTCTCGTTCGCCAACTCATTGCCAAATAAGCAAAGCGCATCCAAACACGTCATAACCAATTAAAAAACCCAACTTTAGGCATTCTGCTGTAAATGAACTCCCCCCAAATCCAACCTAAGGCGCGAAACCATTTTCCCCAAATCCTCTTCCCCTAAATCCACCTCAAGAACCCTAAACACCCAAAACAATCCAACTGCTGAGAAGACCAGAAGGACAAGAAAAACCCGTTTGGACCGAACTATTGATGAAGATTTTGTTGGATCGCAACCGTGATTTGAACTAAATTAAAGGTAAATTTTCATCCGATGCCTTGTGATTATAAGGTATTTTTTTACTGATTTGTAAGTGAAAATGCTTCTGATTTGTTATTGAAAATGCTTATGCTCTGGTTAGGGAAGAAGATCTGGTCATGTTCATCCACTTTAGATGCTTATGATTTGTAAGAAAAATGAGTGAATGATCTGGTTAGTGACTGGATGTAAAGGGCTGTGATGTGAAGGCAGTTTTAGGTTAAAGTCTTCATCTTAGTATGAATTAAATGGAGAATCTTCATGTTGCTTGCCATAATTATAATAATAAATTCGTAAGAACAAAATTGGTGTAACATGGACGAAGACAACATTGAATTAACAAATAGTGCAATCTCATGACAGATGATGCAACTGATATATGAAAATTTTGATCTTATAGTATGTATATTTTCCTTTACCGAATATGATGCTAATGAATCAAAAAAGCATATGACAATGTCTAAGTTTTAATCCACGTATTCCTTGAAGAATAATGAAAATTTTTATATTTCAATTATGAAAAAAGTTTGTATTAAATGAATGAATTTGGAATAGAACCTTGAGCGACGTCTTAACGTTAGTTCCCTAAGACCTTGCTCTACTAAAAGCATGCTCTCAATGCTGGTATCTCCTGAATTATCATTTGTATATCATGTGCATTTCTCCCTTTCTTCAGTATGATTGTTTACTGCCAAATAGAGACAATAAAAATATTATTTGACTAACAAAATCAAAGGAAATGTTACTTCAGCAATGAAACCAATTTATGAACTTTCATTTAATATGATTTTTGATCTGATTTCATTTTCAAATTTTGGCTGCTGTAGCATATTATAACGAGGGGAAAGAACAAAGGAATTTGTCATGGTTACCGGAAGTCGGGCCACTACTTGTTGGATTGTCTAACGAAAAAACTGTGCCCAGTACGCGGCTAGGAAATTCAGAATTTTGTTGTACTAACGATTGCTCTCATTTAAAGTGACTCAACGAAGACGAATATTGTCAATATGAGGGTCAGTCAAGTGCTATATCGGAAATTCACGAGTTGTCGGGTTTGTTGAAGTATGTTGCTAAAATAACCGAAGAAAATGACATGAATATCTCTATCAAATTTACTTTTCGCAAGAGAAAATGAGAGAAGGATAACGGGAAACAAAGGGAAGGAGCTTCGTGAAACCCCACGTCATTTATGTTATTCTCAAATGTGTGTAATTCAGTGTCCGGAATTTCAATGTTATTCTTAATTTCAATGTGTGTAACTCACTGTCCTAAATTTCAATGTCATTTATGTTATTCTCAAATGAAACTTGATTAATCTAGCTAGTTAAACAAGGGCATTATATGGGCCTTTACTCTTGGTAAAAAAAACCAACTATTAATATGATGCCTTGGTTCACATTCTGTTCAGGTGAAGCCCCACCATGATCTTCACCCTCAGGTACTTTCTGTTGAACCTAGAACAATAAAGTTTAAACACTATCTACCACTTGGGAGAAGGAAAAGAAACACAACTATTGAATCCATTGATCAAACAAGTACGCCAATGTCAAAAATATATACCAAGATGTTATTCAGAACAATATAATATTTTACAAGCCTAAATCATTTACACTGGACAAAATAATATCTCAAAAGCTATTCCAAAAAAACCCAATTTACAAATTCCTTGCACTCTTCTTTCCTCATTTGCCTTAAATTTTACGTTATACCCATTCAATACACCGTATGTTCGCACTGCCTCCCGAAACTCTGCTGCAGAACTGAATATTTGTCCTACCTCGAACTCAGGATTTGTCATGTCTTGATCAAAAGTAAATTGAGGAAAATGATAACTGCCGTCCTCATTTGATGAACATTGGGAGAGTAGATTCTAATTTATCTAACTCATTATCGTTGCCTTCTTCTCGTTCTTCTTGTACTTTATTGTCATGGCCGCCCGATCCAATTTCAATCTCATTAGTTACGTTTCAATCATATTCGATGTCATCGTCGTTGGACTCAAAGTCATGATCAGATTCTACGAAGACCGAATCATCCTCATAATCTATCATACAATTCAACCATATTAGATTCATAGAATGGGAGTTACATTGTTTTGAGTCAGTTAAGATTTCTCAACATGGTAATGGGAGTAAAATGTGGAGATATACAAGCCAATATTATTATCAATAATAAAGTTCACTAACCAATTCAAATTAATTTTCCTGTTCTCTATGCAATTTAGTGAACAAGAAGGTAAAATGAATCTGTCCTTAATACTGTCTCATGTTATCTAAAAATATGGAACAAAGAAGCCAACACGAATTGAGAGACTTGAAACAATTATACTACAATTTGTAGAAGAGCAAAATCTCATCAACCAAAAATGAAATCCCCTACAATTTTTACAGTTAACCGATACATGTTTACTTTCTAGTGTGTAAAAAGAATTCTCCTCCCAAGAGTAAATAGATAAAAAGGAAAAATACAGAGCAAAAAACCCTCATAAATGTTGAAGAGTTCTACTTCTAACACTATGGTAATGCAGTTATAGTTTTAATTATCATATGTATTAACTTGTGAAATAATCCTGCAGAAATTGGTGAGTCTGATCCATATAATGTTCCCATAGAGCCTTATACCAGCCTATTCCCAACTTTAGCCACGGCTTCATGTTTCCATTAAAATGAATTACAACTGCAGGGGGGAGGTTTTGAGGTAGGGTATCCTCATAAACAACCTTAACCCATGACCTATCAAACAGAACTTGTTATTTTTTTTTAACATTATTACCGCCACTGACTCCATCCCTAGAAACGCCTCTTTATAACAACTGAGAAATTGAACCTCAAAAATATTGGATCATGATTTGTTTACCTATTCTAGTTAACTTATTTTAGGATATGTATTTTGTGATTTGCATTCTGTCTAGAATTATTGCTGTACTATAATTAGTGTAGCTTGTTATAGTAAATATCCTAGGGTCATTAGAATTCTACCATAATTAGAAAACTCTAAACTAGGGTTGGCCGTGCAAGTCTGTATGTATATATCAGCACTCTTCTTCTTCATTAGATCAATAGAAAATTTCAGCCAACTATTCTTCAGTTTCTTTATGGTGTCAGAGCTATACACTTAACAAGCTTCGATCGTGGCCTCAATGGAATCATCTAACACAGACTCTACCAACCAAACACCCAGCAACACCAACCCACCACCTCCACCCCCTCCCACAATCCCAAATCCTCCCATTGTCATCAATGCTCAAGCTCAACTACCCATCAAACTTACCCCAACAAATTTTCCTGCATGGCATATCCAATTCCACAGTCTTCTCGTTGGCTTTGATCTTCTGAGCTTTGTCGACGGTACCTTTCCCTGTCCAGCACAATCTGTGAACACACAAAATACAACCACCACTCTCAACCCCGAACACGCACACTGGATCCGACATGATAAACTTCTTCTCAATGCCATCATCAACTTTCTCTCTCTCCAAATTCGGTTTCCTTTATTGCCGCAACACAAACATCATATGAAGCGTGGGTTACCATCAACAACACTTATGCTAGACCCTCCCATGGGCGTATTATGCACCTAAAAAATGCTCTCAACAATCTGCAAAAGGGGGATGCCACTATAACAGAACATATGCATGGGGTTAAAAGCATTGTTGACAATCTAACCCTCGTGAATTCTTCACTCGATCTAGATGAATTGGTCCTTCCTATCCTTCGTAGTCTTAGCTCCAAATACAATGGACTAGCAGAAGTTGTTCGTGCTCATGATACATCAATCATGTTTGATGAGTTGCACGAAAACGTTGTTACCAGGGAAGCCTAACTCCAACCTCAATCTTATGTCTCCTCCTCTCCCTTCTAACCATTCACGGCCAATCTCGCCTACACAGCCAAACCACCCTCCTTCCAGTGGATCTCGGACCAACTACACTCCCAGTAACGTCCCATCTCAAACAATTCCCGACCCCGTAACAACAGCAACACAAACTATACGCCTCGACAGTACCTTGGCAAGTGCCAACTATGTAGAGAATCTGGTTATTCTGCTAAACGATGTACTGCCTATCGTTATTCACCTATCATCTCAAACCCAAGTTCTACCCAATAGCTACGACAATATCAAGCAAATCGGGACACCCAGTCCACTATCCCGCCTTCTCAAGAATGGCTTCTCGACTCTGGCGCATCTCATCACATAACCAATGATCTTGGCAATCTTGCACTGTACTCCAACTACTCTGGACCCAATGATATTCAAATTGGTGACGAGAATGGTTTACACATCACTCACTCACACTGGTCAGACTCATATTCACTTACATAACTCCAAGTTTATTCTCTTTAATATTCTATGTGTTCCCCAAATAGCTCACAATTTAATTTTTGTCTCTCAATTCTGCTCACAAAATAATGCTAGAAATGAATTCTTACCCAGTTCATTTATTGTGAAAAACTTGTAGATCGGAACTCCATTGCTGCGCGGGCCAGTTAAAGATGGCGTGTACGCACTCCCATTTAATTTGTCTGCACCAGTGATTGCCTACTCCACTATCTCCACCAACCTTGACACCTGGCATCTCCGCTTCGGACATCCAACCCCAAAATCTTACGTCATTTAGTGTCTAGCAATTTTTTTTATCTTTTTCCTCGTTTAAACATTCGTTATCTAATTGTAATTCATGCGATTGCAATAAAGTCATAAATTTCCACTTTCCAACTATACTGTGTCCAATTCTGCTGCATTATAGATTATTTTCTCTAATTTATGGACATTTCCCATAGTTTCCATTGAAGGATACAAATACTATGTTGTGTTTATTGATCATTTTACTAAATATGTATGGCTCTACCCCTTAAAGAAAAAATCGGATGATCGAGAAACTTTTATTCGTTTTCGTGGTCTTGTCGAAATTTTTTTTAATGCCACCATCACCACGTTATTCATGGACAATGATGGTGAATATATTGCTCTCACCTCCTACCTTTCGAAAAACGGTATCACTCATCTCACCACTCCTTCTCATACACCAAAACACAATGGCTATACCGAACGACGACATCGCCATATTGTCGAAACTGGTTTGCTACTTCTCCACCATGCCTCAATTTCCTTACATCTTTGGCCTTATGCGTTCACCACAGCCAATATCTGATTAACCGCCTTCCTAAACTCAACATTAACTATCTCACCCCTTATGAAAAACTCTACCTCTTCTCCAAATTTTTCCAAACTACGGGTGTTTGGGTGCCTTTCTTACCCTTGGCTATGTCACAAACTTGACTCTCGCTACAAGCCATGTGTTTTTCTTGGTTATAGTCTATCCCAGTGTACCTACTACTGCCTCGATATTCCTACTGGTCGTGTGTATATGAGTCGTCACGTAAAATTCATCGAATATATTTTCCCCTTCACCACCTTACCCTTTCCCCCTTCAACCACAAAAGCCAGTTCTCCTCTCTTTTCCTCTTCGCCCTTGGTTACTGGTTCCGATGGCATAAGTCATGGTGTGTGCACTCAGCCTTTTGTCACGGCACCCGCTGGTTTGGACTTCGTCTATGCTCCCACTCCTTTGTCATCACCAGTTTTCGACCCCAATTCCCCAACCAACCCTGCCACTCATCCCTTTTCCCCCGTCCTCAGCCACCATACCTAACTTCCTGTCCGACTCCATGCCACCCCCTCTCCCACTGCTCCTAACGTCTCACATACTAGCACCCCCGTCCACAGCCCTTCCTCAACAACATCGTCTCCCTCGTCTACTCATCTCACTCCATCACCCAATACCTCCGTACATATGCGGCCCACTCGAAGCCTTGCGCAACTCCTCCACTCCCCTCCTCCATCTGCTCTTGAGCAGTCCAACCACCTCAACGACAATTCCACTATACCACCTCACTCTTCCACTCAGCCGGCCGCACTACCACCCCCTCCACGTTCCCAGTCCCTCCATCCAATGCTTACCCAAAGTAAAGCTTCTTACCATACCTCCACTACACCCTGCTACCTCCCTCGAGAACCAACCATTGCCACCCAGGCCATGAAGTATAAGAACTGGAGTTGTGCTATGTGTGATGAGTATAACACCCTTATTAAAAATGTCACTTGGACTCTTGTGCCTCGTGACTCCTCTCATAATGTTATTGGTTGCAAATGGGTCTTTCGCATTAAATGGAAAGCAGATGGGTCTCTTGATAAATATAAGGCGTGCCTTGTCACCAAAGGTTTTCTTCAACGGCCCAGGTTGGACTATTGTAATACTTTCAGTCCGGTTGTTAAACCTGCTATTATACGTCTGATCATTTCACTCTCTGTTATGCAAGGCTGGCATCTCAAATAGCTAGACGTTAATAATGCTTTTCTACATAAATCATTGTTTGAGAATGTCTATATGCAACAACCACCAGGGTTTGTAAATCAAAAATTTTTGGATTATGTTTGTCATCTACAACGGTCTTTTTATTGCCTCAAATAAGCTCCTCGTGCCTGGTACTATGAACTCAAGCATTTTCTCGTAAGTATTGGATTTCAAAATTCCATAGTCTGTGTCCCTATTTTTTCTCCGCCGCTGTCTACAGTACTTTTTCTCCTGGTCTACGTTGACGGCATTATACTCACTGGTAACTCCTCCTCTACTATGGCCACTTGTGTTCAGAAACTTACTGAGAGGTTCTCCATTAAGGATATGGGTGATCTTTCTTACTTTCTTGGCATGGAAGTCATTTCTAGCCAGCATGGTCTCTTTCTCTCACAGTACAAGTATATTCTTGATCTTCTAGACAGAATATGTATGTCTTCATCCAACCCAGCTGTTAGTCCCATGCCAACCTCACACGTCTCTGCTTTGCATGAAGGTGAACTGATGACCAATCCATCTGATTATCGTTCAGTACTTGGTACTTTACTATACTTGGAGTTGACACACCCCGAACGTGGCTTTTGTTGTCAACAACTTTCCCAATTCTTGCACTCTCCTACATTAGTACACTGATCTACCCTTAAACGTTTATTACGGTATTTGCTTGGGACTCTTGATCATGGTCTTGTACTTCAACGAAATTCTCCGTTTTCTCTTCACGCATTCTCTGATGCTGATTGGGGTTGCAACATCTCTAACAGAACCTCCACTGGTGTTTATATTGTTTTTATTGGCTCTAATCTGATCTCCTTCCAAAAAGCATAGCACTGTTGCTCGCTCATCATCAGAGGCTGAATACCAATCCATTGCTGTTACAACTGCTTAAATCACCTGGCTTCAGGCTCTCCTTCATGAGATTGGCTACACATTACCTACCGCTCCTGTCATCTATTCTGATAATGTCGAGGCCACCTATTTGTTGGTTATCCAGTGTTTCATTCTCGGATGAAACATATTGCCCTTCACTTTCACTTTGTTCGCAAAAAAGTTCAAACTGGCAAGTTTCGTGTCACTCATGTTTCTGGCTCTGATCAATTAGCTGACAGCTTAACAAAGCCAGTTCCCAGCTCCAAACTCTCCAGCATTCGGTCCAAGATTGGCGTCCATTCGTCCTCTATCTTGAGGGGGTGTATTGGATCATGATTTGTTTACCTATTCTAGTTAACTTATTTTAGGTTATGTATATTCTGTGATTCGCATTATGTCCAGAATTATTGCTGTACTATAATTAGTGTAGCTTGTTGTAGTAAATATCCTAGGGTCATTAGAATTCTACCATCATCAGAAAACCCTAAACTAGGGTTGGCCGTGCAAGTCTATATGTATATATCAGCACGCTTCTTCTTCATTAGATCAATAGAAAATTTCAGATCCATATAATGTTCCCATAGAACTTTATGCCTACCTATTCCCAACTTTAGCCATGACTTCATGTTTCCATTAAAATGAATTAGAGATGCAGGGGGAGGAGGTTTGGAGGTAGGGTATCCTAATAAACAACCTTAACCCATGACCTATTAAACAGAACTTGTCATTTTTTTTACGTTATTACCGCCACTGACTCCACCCCTAGAAACGCCTCTTTATAACGGCAGAGAAATTGAACCACAAAAACATTGTATAAACCTTCCAAAATGAATTCTAATATTTCATTATCTATGCTTTCTCAATCTAAACAAGAAAAACATCTCCAAAAACTCGAATTTACCTTCAATAGTTCCGTCCATGTGCACATTCAAGCGTCTTGCTCAAAGTCGAACTTTTCAAAATCAAACACACGCTACTTCTGGTTGGGCTCTCTACTGGTTACGAACGGCAGGATGGAGATACATAAACTGGTTTTGGGGGTCCTTGCGGTCTTCTCACCGATTTGAATTTTTTGGGGGTTTAGGGTTCTTGAGATGGCTTTGGGGGAAACGATTGTATGCTCACGGGTTGGGTTTGGGGAAAGTTTCCCAATTGGGTTTGGCATATTAGAATTTAGAGTCGTGTTTCCAAAAAAAGTTGTGGCGTGTTTGGATGCACTTTGCTTATATTGGCAATGAGTTGGCGAATGAGAACTTATTTGGAAGGATTTATCCGGCCAACTTATTTTTCCATCATCCACGTAGATGCATCAATTAACGATTTCAAATGGGAGAGTGATGAATTTGGACGGAGTGAAGTTCAGTGGACACCGAGACAATTTTGAAAATTCGGTGAGTAAGTCGTGACACAACCCAAAGTTCTGTGGCTAATGAAACATTTAACTTGTGAACATTTGCAAAAAGAAGTCTATCGCAATTTTTTTCCTATAAAACGTTACCAAAACTCATTTATATTAACCAATGGCAACATTCACTTACTAAAATGTTGCCAAAAGACCTTTCAGCAACATTTATCAACAAATGTTGTCTTTTTAGTGTAGCAAATGACTATTTTTGTTGTAGTGTATATTGGGCAATTTCAAACTCCAACATCCACAATAGAAATTTCCTCACCCAAGAATTCCGATTTCACCCATGATAAACTCAGAATAGCTAATCACAACTCAAGTTTCAATTATACTCACGTGTAAATGCGAAAAAATCCCACTAACATTTTCTCAAAAAATTGAATCCTCTACAGTCAAATTGATAAAAGTTTCGTCTATACGCATAAATAAATTAAAATGGTAAAAGTCAAGTGATAAGATGAGAAAAAAGAGTCGAATATTCAATTTCAATAACTAATCTAGAACTGAGCAAGGAGTGAATTCTTTTATGTAATTATAAACTTTACGAACAATTTTTGTTCTTCACATGAAAAAAATTTATATAATGGTAGAGGAAGTCAAAAAGCTGGTAATGCTTCAATTTTTCCCATGATTATTGAATTTCGATTTTTCTATTTTTCTTTTAAGCCATTGAATTTCCGTTTTATCCTTTTATAATAATTGAATTTCAATTCCGCTCCTTATATTAATCCCAAACCAAATGATAAATTTCAATTAAGTAATGACTTATAGCATGAATTATAATGTAAATTTTAAAGAGGGTATATCAGGCCTATAGATAAGGACAAAATTAATAAAATTGGTATTCATGAATAATGATAAAAATCTAAAGTACATAATAAATTACAAATTATAACATATAAAGAGAGAAAAAAAAAAAGAACAGAGATAAAAACTCACAAAATGCACAACAGTATGAATTTGAATCCCTCTAGAAAATGGCTTATTGTTCATTTTGGTACTATTAATCTACCATTATATTAATGACACATTTAATTATAATTTTATATTAATATTAAGATATAATAAAATTATAGCTATATATTTTTTGAGTCATAATCTAATTCTTGATTATCAACAATTATGATATATTCGTAACTAAAGGAATTTATTGTTGCGAATGACGATATGTAAGAGTAAAAACGAAAAACTAAATATTTTTTGGATGAGGATATATTGGACAATTCTAAACTCCAACAACCACAACAGAAATTTCATCACCCCAAGCCCTTATTTGATTCACATTATCCCTACTACAAAAAAAGGCGGTTTATAGTTACTGTAGATGCAATAGTAACCAATGACATGTTACTGTAGATGCAATAGTAAACTATATATCCGGTATGTTAGTTGCATATACAGTATATGTTATAAATCCGGTATTTGTCTCACATTCATTTATTTGTACCATACATAAGACGAATATAAAGAATTCATTTGATTTATTTAAATCATTTCATTCTTTTATTATTATTATTATTATTATTATTATTATTATTATTATTATTATTATTATTATTATTATTGTAACTTCATTAATTAGAGACACGAGCCTCATAAATTCTTACATCAAAATATCTACAATGAGTTTCGCG
>CAIGRR010475619.1:0-13888 GCA_903798365.1 Fraxinus sp. 1973-6204 | reverse complement strand
TTTCTAAATTGCGATTTCGATTTGACGATTTTTACTTACAGTCCTTTATCGAGAACCTATTCAAAGAATTGAATGAGTTGGTTACGACTATTCCAACCATGTTCAATCCATCAATATAAGGTTACTCCATTAAAGGGCCAAGCCCTCTTAAATAACGAAAATAATTGCACAAGTTTAATTATTATAATTAATTTATCAAATATTTTATTTAATCAGTAATTTATATTAAAATTTAATAAAAAAAATGTTTTTAACAAAAACAAACTGGCCTTAGTACACTGACCACATTTTTTCTCATAGACCGATTATTTCCCGCTATCTAAAATTGCACGTTTCTGCCTGCTTTGATAACATTTTTCATTACATAAATAATTTTTCATTCATTTTTAATCACACGTTTTCCACTGTTTCAAAATAACGTGGCTAAACACACCCCAAATCACGGAAATTGACTTGAGATCATCAACTGTATCCTCTGAATCCAACTATTTCTTTCTTTCAGATCTTCAAAATCCAGTGATCATTTTCGATCCGATCGAGATTTGAATTTGTGAGGTTCTCAATTTAGTCAATGGCAGTGAAGGGGAGGCAGTACGGGAGAGGTCCGCCGCGTAAAGGGCCGTCATCTGTGATGATTTTCTCGATCCTCTTGATATTCTCTTTCCTCGTTATAATCCTTTTGGCTCTTGGAATTTTGTCGATTCCAAGCAGTTCGAAGGGCTCTTTAAAAGCTCATGATCTCAGCTCCATCGCCCGCAATACCGTCACCAAGTAAGAGTTTCACTCGAGCTGAACTACGCGGTTCATTTGCTTATTGGCATTGAATTGCAGCGATTTTTTTTGTATAATTGTGATCTGAATTTGGTGCAGAGGTGATGAAAATGAGGAGAGGAAAGATCAGTGGGTTGAGTTGATCTCTTGGGAACCCAGGGCTTCCATTTTTCACAATTTTTTGGTAATTAATTCTTATTCATACGCAGACAGACAGACATACATGATACATATATACAGACATATGGGAAAATTTCATTTTTTCACGCTTTATCACATAATGAATTGTATTCATCTTTATATATTTTAGATGCGCCATTTTCTACATGGTACATTTCGGCCACTTGGAACTGGGACCTCAGAGTTAGGGTTCTTGCCGTCTTGGAACATTAAGCCACGTTTGACAAAGCTTTTTCAGAATATAAGCTGGTGGGTTACATGGAATATGTGGTTAAAAAAGTGGTTCCAATGAAATGTGTGGTTAAAAATGATGTTTGACAAGCTTATAATCTAAAAAAAACTGCCAAAGAGGGACTAGCTCTAATTTGAACGGAAACTTCTAGTTCCAATTGTGAGTACCCACATCCTTAAATATTTGGCATACACCATAAAAAGGCTGGAGAAGGAAAGTCACCTAAAAGCATCTAGTGGCCTAAATTTATTAGATGCACACCTAGACTGCTAGACATTAGCTTTACAATGGAATAGATAATAATAGAATCATTCCTGTGGATTTGAACACAGCTACATATCATGCAAGTGTTAATGCTGTGAAAATATTGCCTGAATTTACAGTTCAGGAAAATTCTCTTAGCTGTGCATTGTTCAAAATTTAAATCTACCCAGGTTTGATGAAAACTTTCTGTCGTAGTTGGTTTGACATAAATTTTGTTCCAACGAAAAAAATAAAGGATTATAGTGATTATCAATCTTAAATGCATGCAACACACACGGAGGGAGAAATTGAACAAATGGAAAAAAGTTTCTATGCACCGGTTGATGAACAGTGTATTTCACTGAAATTAAACTTTGTGATGGGTAATCATTTACCTGAGTTAATGCATCGTGATTTAGTTTTGGAGGTAGTTCAAAACTTAGGGATATAATGGTTGAAGGGCACTGGCACACTGTTCCCTCTGCTGCTGGGCAATGATGTAGTGTTCCTTACTAGCAGAAACTGAAATAGAGTATCAAGACACTAGAGAAATTGACTTGACATAGATACTACCATGTTCTTGATTTCTAGATGATTGTATCTCAAAAATGAAGTCTGTCGTATGCAGTTGCAAGTTAATCATGAAAAGTTGCTGGGACTTTTTTCTCGTTCTTTTCTGTTCATAAATATCTCATTGATCTGCTGATAAATGCCTCAACTAAATGCGTGGACTACTTGATTATTTTTTCGATATTTTTTTAACAGTCCAAAGAGGAATGTGAGTATATGATAAATCTTGCTAAGCCTCATATGCAAAAGTCAACAGTTGTTGATAACGACACTGGGAAAAGTAAAGATAGTAGGTATGCTATTTCTTAAGTTTTTCAAGTCCTGGTATTTAAGATGCATCCGAGAAGATGAAAGTAAATTTTTTTGTACATTTTTTCTTGCAGAGTCCGTACGAGTTCTGGTACATTTCTTCCTAGAGGACGTGATAAAATTGTTAGGGATATTGAGAAAAGGATTGCAGATTTCACCTTCATTCCTGTGGGTATGCAGTTCAATGGCTACTTGTAATGATTCTTATGTGCAAATTCATCTATCATTTTTCTATGATCACAATCATTCTGTAAACCAAGAGTACCAATATTTAGAACCTAGGTTGAGGCCAGGACTTGGTATACCCAATTATGCTTGGTTTGGGTATAAAGTTTGTCTGGCATTTCTATTTTCGTCTGAGTTCTTCCAGTTTGTCAATGATAGTAGTTCGTTGTATGGCTGGGTTGGACAAGTAAAGAAATATGCTTTACCGCCTATATAGCTGAACTTTGCCTGGAAGGGTTAAACCATAATCCAAGGAAAAGAGCTAGGATTATAGAATGGGAACTTGTATTGATATGAGTTGCATTAATCTCTTTCAAGAGTGCAGTTATTTAGTTGGATGTAGTCCCACCCTTGGCTATCAGCATATGTATTTTCCAAATCTAGTAACCTTTTGTTTTTTTATATTACTCCAATTTTCTCTTCTTGTTATTGCAATTTGTTGGGCTATTTTCTTCACAGTGAAGACATCATATTCCTCGGAATCATAGATGCGTCTGCCTTATTGAAGCTGACTTTTCTTACCAATAAACTTTGTTTATTTTAATGTTTTGATTTCTTAGGAAGTATCCTTTTAGGTGATGCTAAACTTTCGTTATTTTCTCGTCCGATTTTTGTCGTTATATGTTATTTTGTGCATTTTGTTCACATATTGGCTTTACCCCGAATTATTTTGCGTTCTACAGAGCATGGGGAAGGCCTTCAAGTGCTCCATTATGAAGTAGGCCAGAAGTATGAGCCTCATTATGACTATTTTCGGGACGAGTTTAGCACTAAGAATGGTGGTCAACGAATTGCTACAGTTCTTATTTACCTGTAAGTGATTTTCTCTAATTCAATACTCAAGTGTAATTTCCATAGGTTCTTATGACGTCATTTATGACACTGTATCACAGGTCAGATGTTGAAGAAGGGGGTGAAACATTATTCCCTGCTGCCAAAGGAAACTATAGTTCTGTGCCTTGGTGGAATGAGCTATCTGAATGTGGTAAAGGAGGACTTTCTGTTAAACCAAAGATGGGTGATGCATTACTTTTCTGGAGCATGAATCCTGATGCAACTTTGGATCCTTCAAGCTTGCATGGTCAGTTGTGCTTATGACTGGTTGTTTGTACTGTAGAGCTGATACTTAAGATGTACCTTTCAGATATCTCTTGAAGTTCTTGTCTTCTCAGACATAGCAACATCATATTAGCATTATGTTTATAATCTAGTTGCTAGATTTATTTTCCTATGTCTATGGCTCATTTAACATTATAGATGTGGAATCAACGTATTTGCTTCTTGCAGGTGGCTGCCATGTTATCAAAGGGAACAAATGGTCATCTACAAAGTGGATTCGTGTCCATGAATACAAGGTGTAATTTACTATAACAGGGGTAAACTTCGATACCCAGGTGTAATTCACTATGCTCAAACCCTAGCGGTCTGTTATTTCTGCTAATTTATTATTGCTTCCCAACCTATGCCTATATTTGCCCATCTCTCTTTACGGTATTAAATGATCTATACCAGCTTCAGCAACATAATTACCTAAGATGTTCAATGAAGAATTTTGTAAATATCTTTGCTCACTTTATAACTAAGGCTTCGTTGCATAAGTATCGTATTCATATGTGATAAAATTGACAGAAGTCCACTGTCAGTTGGTTACACTTGGTCTTTTACTTGCCAAGGACATTGATCCGACCAAGAGCTTGCTAGTATGACTAATAAAATTGGATCTTCTTGTATCCAGTATACCATATAATTAGTTTAGTGAACCATATCTTGGCCTATTAGATCTTGAAGAACTCTGTTAAGCAGATGCCGACGGCAGTGAACCTGTGTCGGCCTTGTTTTCCTACTGGTCATGTTGCATTGTATTTTATTTCAGTATGAGGAATACATTCAACTAATCCAGTGTCATTCTGTTACTCTTTGACTAGCCTAGCTAGTGGCTTCTGAGTGTCTCTGCAGATATCTGTCTCTGATTTTAGTGATTAATACAAATAAATTTTTGCTCAAATATCATTTTGTTGGCCACTAAACTAAAACTCATTGCAAACTCTTATAATCATTAATTGGAGCCTATCAATCCCTATAGAAAAGGAGATTCAATCTCACTGTCCCCATGGTGAACCCTTTTGAAGAAAAGAACACTGAGATGCATTCAAGTTCAAGATCTGTGCCTCTCCACTGTGTCTCAATCGCCTGATAGTTTGTGTTGAGTGATCAAATTCCACCATCATAGCACCATCCACAGAAGCCACAACAGTATCAGCATTAGTCATGAAATTTGAGCCAAAACTCATTCTATGCGACTAGTCTCCTAAGCCACAGCATTGACTTAGATAACCATAAATATGATGTCTAACCCAGAGTGAAGATGCATATTAAGAATTGAGATGTACAATGTTATGTGTCTTCTGCCAACAGATCTTCAGTTGGTGAATCTGGTGAAGAGTTAATACAGTGTTTTCATATAATTAAGTTCACTACTTAGTTTTGGATAAGAAAAATGTAATAACGTTATCATTATGAATATTGGAACGGTGCCCTAGTAAGTTGAAAAGACTTACATATTGGTATTTGAAATGATTCCGAAATTTGAGCGAATCAGATTCTTTGGTTTTCCATGCCATACTTGTGTCACACGCGAGAAGGCAAATGGTGTGCTGCATCTTGTTTAGTTGACATAGACGAAAGTGTAAAAGATGAGAATGTGCTGCTACTGTTGTCAAAAGCACAATTTTTTGGGAGAGAAACTAAAGAAAACCTTCTTTAAGACTGGGAAACAAAGGACAAAACCTCTCAAGACACTTCTGCAACAACATCCCTCAGAAGTTCATGAAGAGGACTAAGACCAATTTCAGAAAATTGATAAAAGTGTTTTTACTTTGTCGAAACATCTATTTGCAGGAATCTATAGATGTAAAACACTAACTTATTAATGAAATAAATCTTACTAAAGAGGAAACAAAATATTGATCCCTAAGGTAACTAGAAAACATAATATTTAATGATCCTAATAATCGACAAAGATGAATAGTAACCACGTCCACATGCTAAAGTAACCTTCTTGCTCCAATATTGGTCTGTCCTTTTGCATCACTGATGCTTTGTAAATAGACATGACCATATAGTACATGGCACAAATAAAAACCATACTATCGAATATTGTTTAGCAGCAACAAAGTAACAAGATTGTGCCTTCTCTTCTCATTTATTAGTGGTTAAATATGCATTCTAGAAAATGTATTACAAACATGTTGAGTATTCATACATAGCCTTACTGATTATATGTCTGTGTCAACATATGCATTTCTAAAATCAAGACCCCTTTTGACCAGATCTAGGTCTCAAAATTGGCAACTCACAGTCCCACACTTGGATACTTATGCTTTTGTGCAATTTTCCTAGCCCAAGCAATGTGGATGGAATTTGGTATAGTCTAATGAAAAGAACCTTTTCTTTTGGGGCCATGAGGAGTAAACTAAGAATCAATTTAATGAGAGACATTGGGGTGTCTATTCTTGAATACAAGGCCTTCTTTCCCATCCATAAGTTGTATGACATATTGCTGCTATTTCATTGACATGAGCCGGGTATGTCTTTTCTCTCAGCTTCTACATATAATTGAGTTTGTCATCATATACATGTTATTTTTTTTTATTTTTTTTTGAATAATAATACTTATCTTGAAACTCATCTATCTATCAAATATAATGTGTGTGGAGGGTGTGGGTGCCGGGGGTTTGTGTGTGGCTTTCTTTGTAGGGTTAGCAATCTTGAAGGAGTAAGATTATGTTTGATACAGTGTGCTGGATATGACTCGGAAATATTATAGACTAGACATTAACTTATTTTCTTTTCCAGTGCTGTCTATAGATTAATGTTCAATGCACTTACCAAATGAGGTAGTGGAATAAAACAATTATTATTGCAATGCACTGCTCCGCTGCACTTACTCGAATGCTTTCTAGCAAATTCGATGGAGTCGTGCACACTGAATTTATAGTGTTTCAATCAGTCTGATTGATAGAAATAGATCGTTTCTGGATGATATTGAGACTGTTTACGTAAAATTTGTCCATCTTTTTGATGATATGTTTTTGACAGGATCAAGAATCGGTTCAGATGCAATGACTGTTGTACGGTTTTATACAACGGTGTCGAGGATTTCAACAGCACTTTCATCTGCTGTTAAATGATGCAATTTTATCAACAACCATATACATCCATCTCAGTTTACTGCTTTTTGTTGACATCCCATCTGTAGAAATTATTGTATCGACTAAATATGATGGGAGTTTTCCATATAAATTTACTAATTAGAACTATATGCGGTGAGTTAAAAGTGAAAACAGAGACGGGGTTGTGTTTCTTTATACATAATTTTGTGTTCAGAGTGTCCATTTTGTTATTAAAGCGTAATATTCTGTTATTTATATGATTTTATATAAGTAGGGTCTAGTTTATAGTATTGAGAGTTGAGGGATTAGGGATGCACTTTTATTTAGGGTACCTGATTATATATAAAGATTTCAGCCGCAATATTATTATTTTATTTTTTTTAATTTCTTGTTTTTGATATAAAAAAAAGAAAAAAAAAGTGAAATAATTGGGAGAGTTTTATTCAATTTTCGATCTAAATCGGAACTATGTGGAATCAACAATTTGTTACATTAAATTGACCAAAGAATTGGGCATACAATATTAGAGAATGTTATAATCTTAATTAAATTCTGTCAAATATAAATATGAATTAAGAACAACATTAAAAAAAAAAAAAAGAAGACAAAAGGGACGTAGGGAAGCAGCTGCTTGACATTATGAAGCAATTTTTATTTTTATTATTAAAGGTCCGTTCGGTAAATATTAAAATTGGATTAAAATTAAAAAACTAGCCGTTATTATTGACTTTTATTAAACGAGTGAGACACAATAACGATCATATTTTCAATTTTAATTGGATTTTAATCCCTACCGAACGGAGCCTAATTTTTCAGTAGAACTTTAGAGCTTCACATTCGTTGCTAAACAATCACAAATATTTTAGACGTTTGATAAATTAGAAAGGATAAATATATATTTTTCACAAATTTCGTTCGTTCTAGAGGTGGGCAAAAACCACCAATACCATCCAAATACGATTGGAACTGTCTGGTTCGGTTCTGATTCAGTTCTTGTTGGAAAATAAATGAGTTTTGGTTATGGAAAATGGGAATAAGACGATTCCTGTCCGATTTTTTAGAGTGAAATCGAAAATTGAAACATTTTTGTATAAATTTTTTTTACCAATGTTTTAGTCATTTAAATTTGTTGGATGAGAATTGAGAACTAATATGCAGAAGACTTAGAGCCCGTTCGGTAGATATTAAAATTCAACTAAAATTAAAAATATAATCGTTATTGGGTCTCACTCGTCTAATAAAAGTCAACAATAACGGTTAATTTTTTAATTTTAATCCGATTTTAATCTCTACCGAACGGACTCTTAATACATAGTGCAGGGAAAGTTATGGCTGTTATAATGCTGGGGATTTTGAATGAATGAAATCTGAAAAATTGGGGACCAATATATAGGTGTTTAATAGTTTTGTCCTAAAAGACAACACTTGAAAATAACACTTGATGTTCCTTGGGGTTAAAATCCAAGTTAGACTTTAATTTGTCATTCACCCGAATTTAATTTTGAGAAAGTAAATATAATAAGACGAACTACTTACGGATTAGAACACGGTTGGTCTAAGAACTTCCATATATGACCAATGGATCTCATTTAAATAATTGGTCAAAACCAACTTATAACAATTAATTTCCAACATGGTTACTCTTAAATTTCATCGTTTCTATCTTTTCGACAAACTAGGCATTGGTCCTTATAAGTGGCAAGTGATTAAGTGTTATTCTTACACTACCTCAACTTCTAAATGAAGGTTTTATGTTAGTATATATTGAGTGTTTGATGTTGATAATTATCAATTTTGGTTTTATCATTGCAAATCTTATCGAGTTAGAAATATTACTAATTATTTTATGGATTTCAATTCGGAGTAATTTACAAAACTTATGCTCGTTTCCATTTGTGCTGCTCTGGGCAGTTTGCCAAGGCAAAATTCAGAAGTGAAAAACAGTGGTGCTCTCTGTCCAAGTTCACTAGTCCAACCAATACTTGTTTTCATTACGTTTTAGTAATTCTAGTTCAAAATCACATTAAAATCAATTGTTCAAATAAAGTTCAATATTTAGTTACGTACATGGCCTCATGGGATATTTTATTACTCGTCTATTGTATCGTACACCATGTGATTTTAAACAAACAAAAATCTTTTTAGCACTTACGGCAAAGGGTTCGTAACTCTGAATTTCAATTTTGTTTACGCGCGCACAACATTGGGGATGGGTGAACATACAATAAATAAAATTTTTCTTCTTTAATCTTCTTCGATAATGTCAAATCGAGGGTGCCAAACATTGTATCACCATATCACCAGACACCATGCCCCTTTTTCTTGTGTTTGCTAAGTATAGATAGCTCCACCAAGTGCGTACTTATATACATTTATAACCTGTATTTCTTGTGTTTATGAGGTAGATGAGGCGAGGGGGTGGGGGATTGATCCAAAAAAAGAAAAATTAAATAAATTTAGAGAGAGAGAGAGAGAGAGAGAGAGAGAGTTAAATGCGATGGTTCGCTTCACTGCATTGGTAGTCACGGTTATAAATGCTCTCTGCACTCTCTTCTCATGAAGTCCTTAAATTTTCTCCAGACATTCCCAACTCCCTCTCTCACGCATATACACACAGAGAGAGAAAGAAACCCTATTCTTGATACTAAAAAACATTGGCATTTCATGTCTCTTTAGGTGTATTTGTAGTCACTGAAATGAATGACAGAGAAATTAGGGTTTCTGGGAATGTATATATGGAAACAGTATCGGTGATATTGGCCTGGTTCACTCAGATTTTCAATTTTTACAATATTATGATTTGATTGAGCCGTGTCAATATCTCTGTTCTTTTTCATTCCCTCTTCAAATCCAAATTCCTAAAAAAGGTCTGTGTTCTACAATGATTCAGCATATGAATATTGGAACCCTTTTTAGGGTTTCTAAGTGTTTCATTGTTTATTCCCAGGAAAAAAGCTAAAATACAATAATATGGTCTTTTTCTTTCTTGTTTACGTTAGTCTTTATTAAATGGGTTTTAATTATATTGTCATTTTTCATTTCTTGATTGAATTAGGTTATATGTCCGGTAGTTATATAATCAAGGACATGTTTCGTACGTTCAACTATTCTATTTTCTTGAGTTTACTTTATGTTTAACTAGTTATTCAAGATCTTTGTAGGTTTGTTTTGACATGAATTTTGAAAAGTTAAAAACTGCTTTTGAACATATTTGGATAAGTTTTTGAAATACTTTGTTTGCTAGGAGAGCTTTTGGATGAACCTGATTGACATAAGATGGCTTTTTAAAAGTTCTTTTACAAGAAGCAAAAACAAAAGCAGAAGTTCTACCAAACGCAACGAAGTTTCTTCAATAGTATGCTTTATCTTATTCCAAAGGTTACAAAAACTGAGTTTTGGAGTTACTGCACTACATTTTATTAACTTTATGATAATTCATTAATATTTCCTTCAAATTGCTTCCAACAAAATATTATTTGCTTTATTTGTTGACATAAAAATTAATTTTGGTTCAATGAACAAATTCAGATCATGTTCTTTTATAGGTTATTATTTGTAGTTATTTATTCCTTTTTTGTTGTTGTTTATTTTTTCCTAGTTGTTCTATATTAAGAAACACGAATAACTCTCATCATTGTAAAAAACAAAAATTCTTAACTCAACTTTTCTACCTACAACTTATTTTCCTCGTTTTAATGGTTATTCCAAGAATAATCAACATATATAATTGGAAATAACATGAATAAATAGTATAATTTGAACTTGAAATGTAATATTCATGGAGTTTTTTAGCACTTAAATCTAAAATAATTTTTTTGAGTTTTGCTTAATAGTTGGCATCATCATTTTGATGGTAACATCAATTTTCTTCTTATTTTCATAGTATTACAAAAATATTTCTCGTGAACCACCTGTTTTATGTGTTTGTCAATCTGTATTAGAACGTAAAATGGACAGCTGTTATTCGATGTAGTGTTGTATAAGTTAAAGACAACATTGTA
This sequence comes from Fraxinus sp. 1973-6204, assembly GCA_903798365.1. Taxonomy (NCBI): domain Eukaryota; kingdom Viridiplantae; phylum Streptophyta; class Magnoliopsida; order Lamiales; family Oleaceae; genus Fraxinus; species Fraxinus sp. 1973-6204. Next base: position 3,185 of record CAIGRR010475619.1, on the reverse strand, counting down.
TAAGTTGTTTTTTTAATAGGATGTACTACCGTAATAATAGCAACACACCTTGTATCATCTTATTTTTGTCCCTTCTAATACAATATACTCCACTATTATTCACTATAACATAGTACTAGTGTACCAAATGCGCTGTGTATTAGTCGAGTTAACTTTAGGGATTTGAACCCTCTTTGAATACATTTCGAAGGTCATTCTCATTCTTCATGATGTGTATTTATATTTTCCTAGATTATAAACCACCTCCATGCATCAAGAAATAGTACAAACAAGCACTTTGTATGCCCAAAAACATTTTCGACAATTTTTTCATGCTTTCATGGTATCTTTGGTCTATCTTAGCTCAATTTTGTTATAGAGCTACATGGCCATGAATATCTAAATTGATTATTCGTTGCCGAAAAACTCTTGTTTGAACAGTTCATTCCATCCAAATATAGTGTTTTGATCTACAATTTCAATTCTTCCGTGTTTTATAAAGATTGAAGTACGTGCCCATGATTAAGTTGGAATGTAATGTCCAACGATCTAGATGTAGGGTCTTTTCCCTTCTTATTATATTTTTTCTTAGGGCCATTCTTAATATAAAATGATACAAACACAGATTCCATTGACGATTTCTCTCTCCCACCCCTACCACTCAACTTTCATCTACGTTCAAATATTCAAAAACCATCTAATAGAGTTAATTGGGGAGAATTCTCATTGAACTAAGAGCTAAACTCTTAAGCCTGCGGAGTGTGGATTGAACATTCAACATCCATGAAGTAAAGGTTCGAGGATATTGGTCTGATCACCTACCGAACCTTGAAAGGCTTGTAACATGTTTGGCTAAGCTTAAAATCCATTCTAACATACCAAACACGGTCACATGAGAATCAACAGTTAAGCTAAGAATTAATCTGATAATCAATAGTGGCCAAATTGTCCCCAGCCTGCTCTGAAAGCAGAAGAGAGAATGACTTCAAACAAAGACGAGAAATTTTCACTGGAAAAGCAACATTTAGATGGATCAAAAACACAATATACTGTACACATCAAATCCCGTTGCCACATACCGTTCCTTCTATCAATATTCGAAATTCAATAATTAGGTAAAAAAGTTATGTTCTCATTGTCATTACTTGCATTGTCAAAATTCAGTGATGTCCCCTTCTGAGAGAGGAGAAGAAACCACCAACTGATTTATCCTTATTCTTATCTTCTCCATCATCTCCAACCTATTTCAACAACAATCCAAGTTAAGCACAATTTTGACTATACTACTGGTAGATTTATTTTTCTCAGTTGATTAATGTACCTCCTTGGCAATTTGATGCAAAATTTCTAAAATCTTGTCAAAATCGGGTCTTAGAGTTGGATCTTGCTGCCAGCATTTCTCGAGCAGTTCTGTAAGCTTCGGGTGAGTGTCCTTTGGTATGGTCGGCCTCAGACCCTGATTTCCACATGAATTTAAGTGACCATTACCATCAAGTGATTATAAATTCGGGGAACTTCAAGTTCACATTTGGTACTCAGTATTTGAACAGGACTAAGCAATATATTTCTTTTTGTTTTGCAATACTGTCGAATGCTATCCAGTCATCCATGCCAAACATGATATAATAGTTAATATGAAGAGAGAAGTAGGAATACATTTTGAACCACCCCGACTGCTGCTTGTAAAGGTGTTAGAAAGGCATATGGAATCTGCACCACTCACATAATACCAGGATAAAGGAGTTCAGATACGAGACAACGGATGAAAGAACATAAGCACAAAATTTAATAAAAAATGTAGTTAGGCTTACTTGTCCTGTTAGAAGTTCCCATAGCACTATTGCGAAGCTGAAAACGTCAGCCTTGTGGTCATATGGTTTATGTTCAATTACCTTTGAAAAATATCAGTTCTAGGGATCAGAATCTTAGTTAAGAGAATGGACATATTGTAAGAGAATCAAGCATAGAAATGCCAGACATAGTTAGATTTCACCGGCATTGAGATAGCCTTTTCTCTACTCAAATCACACGTCTTTCTTATCAACCAATTTGTTAATTAGTTTCAATAGAGTCAATCCATCCAATTTCATCAACTTGCCAAACAGAAAGATGACATGGATAACGTGGCAGGAATAAATCAGTTATAGACATAAATAATCAACTGCCACATTGTGGTTACAGTTTGCTAAGCTAAAGGACTCGGAATAGTGACTTGATTCAGTGACCTAATTGTAACAAAACGAAGTTCAGTGACCCATCCAAAATTAGGCACAAACCCCTATAAATTTTTACTCAACCTGTGATTATGAACACAATAGTATTTTAGCATACGTCCAAGTTTATAAATAATTTATCTAATAATAGAATATAACAACATTTCAGAAATATGGATACATTAATATATATTCTCAATATACCCTTCAACTCCCCCGCAATTCGTAGATAGGTATACACAACTTTTTTATGAAGAAAAAAAAACCCACTTGTACCTAGCTACGGTGTTTGGCACACTATAGGGCATGTGCAGCAGTTAGTACTCTAGTAACATCTAAACAGGTATCCGTAATCCCATCTTCCTAATCCAATATCCAGTAAAAAGAATAAAGAATTGGTTACATTCATGCTACAGGGTTTGGCACACTATAGGGCATGTGCAGCAGTTAGTACTCTAAATGACATCTAGAAGGGTATCAGTAATCCCATCTTCCTAATCCAATACAGTGAAAAGATTAAAAATTGGTTACATTCATGTTACCACTGTTGAAACTTTTAATCATAATAGCAAAGAATCATCAGAACAGTGCAAACTAAAAAAATTCCGTACATGAACCAACAGGTACTCTTGATAAAATGAGTTGTTACACAGACTACCGCATTAAGGGCTGAGGCATTTAAGTAATCATGCGGAAGTTCAATAGTTTTAATATATTCTAACTATAAATTTAATTATCGCCCCAATGTGATGTTATGCAAATATGAGAAAAAAACTCATTGTGAATTGGACACTTAAAATCAGTGTTCTAAAAAGCGTAAAGCGTGATTAGGCGTGGAGGACAAGCTTCAAGCTTTACAAGCCTAGGCAAAGCTTAGGCGTAAAAAAACGTTTTTTTTTTAATTTTAATTTTTAATCATTTAAAAAAAAATCAATAATTCAATAATACATACAACATCTAAAATTATAAAATACTGTATTTACTTAATAATTC
>CAIGRR010475571.1:0-16031 GCA_903798365.1 Fraxinus sp. 1973-6204 | reverse complement strand
CGTAGACTACTAGAGTATTGGTTAAAAGAATTTGTCTTTTGAGAGATTCATTCGAGGTTTTTCTTTTTAAAAGACTAAAATATTAAAGGAGAATTTACACCATCCGCGATTTTTATCTTTCGATTTCAAAAATTAGAATTTAAGTTTATCTTTTAAAAAATTAGGTATATCATCCTACCCTATGTCGTCTCACCCCACCCTACTCAATCACTTAATTCAATCCTTCCCAAATCTACCCTCCATTTCCCAAAACTGTCGTCGTCGACTCTCGCTGTCACCCACTGCCTGCACCGAGATCGCTGTCCAAACCACCAGATCCATTCATCATCAGCAATGGAATCACCAACCCTACAATGACCACCAACTCCACCACCTCCATTCCACCTGTATCGTCGCCTATCCACCACGATCACAAACATCGTCACTATGAAGGCATCATTGGCGACATGGGAGCTCCAGTCTATAAAGCGCTAACCTTCCCACAAATTTCAGTAACTATCAATCCTTCGATCTGGAACCTTTCAATGGCCACGACCAACCACCCCGTGACTATCTCAGCTGGAAATGCAATAGTAAAACCACTATATGGCCTTGTTTAGAGGTCCTTTATCCCTTTTGAGGTCAAGACTTTGATGTGACGATCTTTTTCACCCCCACAATTCTCAAGGAAGACCGACCATATAACGTACCAATTCAAGCACCACCAACACCACATCTTCATCATACCTATGGGACAACCTTAACTCTTTCGAATCAAGCATACCATTACTTGCGGAAGGGTGGCGGTCAATCCTAACTCTGCAAATTTGGGTAGCCTTTATTGTGGACGGTGTTAAGGAATATAATCACACATTGAATAAAGATAAAAGCATAGACCAATTTATAAGAGTTTGAGTTACTCCTCTTAATAAAGTTGATCTTTTAAAATGGAACACCAAATCTTAATATAGTATCAGAGCCCGTTAAACTCCAACGAGCAATTCGATTCGATTAAGACTCAAAAAAATTGAGCACATGAATTTCAAGATTGATCTGCTCAAATGAGCCACCATCTTGTGGGAGCATGTTAATGGATAAAATCTCACATCTTATGGTTGTGGTTGTGGTGTGGTGTGGTGAGGTGAGGTGGAGGAGATGGTGAATTTGAGGAGACGGTGCTCTAATGCCCTGTTTGATAGGTGATAAACTCCATGTAAAATGGAAACGATTTTCCATCTTCCAATTTTTTCCCTGTTTGATTGGCAAAGTTTTCAATGGAATTCTTTTTCCTGCTACAACCTCGCACGCCTAGTTTTCAAGGTTTTGATGGAATTTGTTTTCTTTTGGTTTTGGTGGATTTTGATTTTCCATTTTTTTTTATTTTGCAATTGGAAAAAATTCTATCAACAATGGTAAAAAAAAAAAATTCACTTTAATGGACAATTTCCATGTAAAACAAAGCCAACCTAATATTATTCGGTATGGTAAATTTTTTTTTTGACAATTGGAACAAATTCTAGACCCAATGGCAGAAAAAAATTATCACTCTCATAAACAATTTTCATAAAAAAAAAAAAAAATAAAGTCAAATAGACACCATACTTTCAACATTTTCCAAGTAGAAAATTATACCAATCAAAATTAATCACAATTCCCGCTAAAATAATTTCTAAGCAATTCAATTCCCTGTAATTCATTTTTTTTCCACCCATTTTCCACATTTGCAATCAAACGGGCCTTAATTGTGCACATTTGTGTGGCTGATAAAATAGGTAATGGTGGTGAGATGGCCCGACGTTTGGGTAAAAAGCGTTTGTGATCATTATTTGGATAATTGTGATTGATAAAATATGTAACTTGTGATCAATAAATAATATATCATTAAGAATGCATAATTTGCGACTAAATTTGTAATTGTGACTAACAATTTGTATTTGTGACTGTGATTTTGTGGGATTTGTGATTGATATGTGACTTTGACACAATTATGTGATTGTTTTCGTGAGCTGATTAATTAATTTATAGGTCACCAACTTTCATTAGGGTTAACAAATGTAACCATCTAATTTTTGAAAAAATTATATATTCAATAGTTATATTATTTTTGAAAATATATCTTGAAATCTTTATAGTTACGTAACTTGTTCAATATTTAATAGAGCCCAAGACAACATAAGTTCAAAAAAATGATCCTGTATACTAAATGGGCCCAAGTTATAGCCCAGACTCATAGAGTCCAGAGTTGGATAAAAGTTCGAAAAATGGGCTGTTAGCGTTCGGTTGGAGATCCAAATCTGGGTCCAAATAAATCATATTAAAAATCATCAAGGGAATTGATAGAAATAACACTAAGATTAGGCAAATAACACCACGGTCCACGAGTTGATAGTGAGTATTCTACGTAAGTAATTTTATTCCATCAAGTACAACTCAGAGTAATACAATAAAAAACAAAGATTACTCGATTCCTTGTTGAGTATCAGGAATGAGTAGGGCACCTCATTCTTTCTTTTTTTATGAAAATTGAAGGCTTGTCTCACGATTAGAAACCTATCGTGAAGATTATATAGAGTTTGTCATTGAAATGATGACTTAATTTTACGACGGTAGGGATGATTGCGTCAATTTCATTAGAAATAAAAAGGTGCTTGAAAAATCTTCCACCTTTTTAATTTAACCAAACATGATATGGATTCTATTCACCAAACACCAACAACTTCTTGAGAATTCTCCCCTCAAATTTGTACTTGAAAATGTACAAAACAATGGTTTGTCCACCAACAAATCTACTAAATAATTTTCTCAGCCGGCAGCGGGCCTAAAAACCGCCAAAAGAGGTGGTAGTTGGAGAGCCAGCCACCAACTTGAGATGGAGCTACGCCGACTCCCGAGTCCCAAATAATATTGCCACGGATGTGAATCTTAGCCTGTTTGACAGAATTTTGTTTTTGAAAAAAATTAGTTTCGGAATAATTTTTTTAAAAATGTGTTATTAAAAAGTATGAAAAAATTTGGATTCACGTGCAGAATATTTTACCGTGAGAATGTAATTGAAAATAAGTTTGATAAAAAAAAAAATGATTTTTGTTTTAATGTTTGTCAAATAGGATTTTAGTGTAAGCCATCTAGATCATTGTCGGGTTCCTTTAAAGTTGATGTCTGGCTTGAAACAGATGTCTCAGTCAACCCTCTCAAATAAAGATTATTATTATTATTATTTAGAATGACAATAATCGAACGGCAAATTTCATTGCATTCGGTGGACATCTTCCAATTTTCTTTTCCCAATTATTCTACCAAATTTTGTTATAAGTTCGGTTGATTTTTATTTTTCTATAACATGGTATTGATGTTTTCAATTATTAATAAAAGTTGGGATGATCAGATGATAAGGGCGCTACGAAAATTATCGGAACGTCTAAATATATCTACTGATTTCTATACTTTATGTAAAAGAAAAAAAAAATTGGAAACACATTTTTCAATTTCACATCTGATCATGATAGAATCGAAAAATTGCATCACCAGAAAAAATCCAACGAGAAAAAATGTAGTTCGCTTCAATTTTATGTGGATGTGCAAGCAATAAAACAAAATTCAACTTCATAAAATTATAGATATACAAAGGCCATTTTAATTTAACAAAGATTTGATTGGTCTCCATAATAATCAAAGGTTGAGACCAACCTACTATCCCAACAATACCTGGAGGAATGAAAGGGTCTTAATTTCAATTTATTCTAAAATATCAATTATTCAAATGATGCCATCTTTCTAAGTCGCCCTCCCGTCACTGAAAGTCACCCGCGCACACACACCTCCTCGCTTCAATCATCATAAACGTAAGGTACATACATATCCTTACATATACACACATATAAAACTGTATGTTATATCCGTGTTGTGTACTTGTTTGCGTTATGTTTTTATATACGTGTATGTGTAATTGAACTGCAGGTATTGAATTTGATTGACCTTTCGATTGTTTTGATATTTTATTTGTTTTTTTATATTGATTGATGATTTTTAATTGGTACTCTAGCGAATTTCATAGCTGATTGCAGGCGCAGCTACGAGTTTTCTTGAAAGTTCAATGATTTTGTGTGCTACTGATTTTATATCTAGTTTAGGGCTTTTGAGATACTTAATTGATTGAGCTCCTGGTTTTAACGCTTCAAAGAATTATTGTTTGTACCTGTATGAGGACGGATATTTTTAGTTTCTGTTTGTTTATTTATGTCAATTTTATGAGTCAATACTATTGATGCCTGTTGCTAGGGTGTTTACGTTGTCAGAGTTGTATTTACTGCAGGGATTTTTTTTTCTTTATTGCGAATATTCGAAAATGTTTTGTTAATTTGTTATTTATAGTCTTGTTCGTTACTACTTTATTATGTTGTTGTTGTTCAACTTCGTTGTGATTAGGGGTTGATTTTGAAATGTTTGTTGTGGTAATGAGATTAGGTTTGAACACACCGACGTACAAATATTCTGTTCAGAAAATTTATCTGAATTTCCCTTAACAGGTCACTTCTGTTTTTCTTTCTTTTTGAAGTTCATCAGAGTTAAACATCCCACTGTCCTTGTGCAAATTTTAAAAATGATTTATTTTATTGGAAAATTATCAGTTTGGTCTTAATGTTTCACTTATCAGGTTTCATATGTGAATCAACTACAATAATGTTGTTGATTTTGCGGCTTCTTTTTCTGAAGTTTATTTGATCTAATTTTCGTGTAGTTAGTTGTATCTGCCCTTGACACCACGTACCTGCAGTTTCTAAACATGAATACGAGTGTTTTGGACATCAAGTGGATATTACCAGCTAGCTTCCTCTAAAAAATTTGGAATAAGCAAAAATAAATAAAGTTTTAAGTATCATGAATGTATCAGTGTTCTGGGTGATTGGGAAAGTAAACCACTTTTTTTGTCAGTAGAGATTTTTTAAATGATGAGGTGGGAGAAGTGATGATATCTTTGTTAGTTTGAAATTCTGTATCTTGTATAGAGCTGAAGTGAAAAAGTAGTCAACTCCTAGGGTTTTGGAAATCTTCATTTTGAATCTTGGGTTCTTGTATTCCGTGGGGCTCCAATTAGAAGAAGAGGAACATGTTACAACCATTATATTGTATTTTGTCTTCTGAAAGACGAAAATGTATTTCCCAAAATTTGATCAAAGTTTACCTCCTGTGGTTGTTAATATGTTGGCTTCCCGCCATCCACTTTTAGTTTCATAATCTACGTGACAGAAATTCAACCATGACATCTAGATATTGGATATGCAAGTATCACAACTTCCTTGTATCGGACAATTGCATTGTGCTTCAAGTTCTGTGGATACTCAGCCTCTTGAACTCCAAACTGTGTTTAGGATGGAATACTGATACAATTGTTATCAAATATTTTATCACCTTGATGTTTTGCTTTATGTGACCTCCATATTGTTATGACCAAACTTTTGTCAATTCCATTTTGGTTTTGCGAATGATTTAGATCATACTTTCACTGATGTTTTTTCCTTTTCATGTGTAGGGACGAGAGACAATGAGCAGAGTGCTTGTAGTTTCAGTTGGATAAAATAAATAAATAGTCATGGGCGGCTGTTGTTGCTGCTGCTGTGCACCCAAGACTGTAGAACTCAACCCTTCACCACCATTCTATCATGTGAGTATTTTTTATTTTTTTTAAACATCATGCCACATGCTCTTTTTGCATCAATTTAATCTGAATTACACCTCGAATAACTACCAAAATATAGATGGTTTGGATTTTTTTTTTAAAGATGGAACCCCCAAGTCTTAGCCCCTGTTTAACAACCATTATTTCATTAATTCGCATACTCATTTTCAATCATACATTTGCACAATATAATATTTTGCACATAAATCCAAAAATATATTATAATTTTTAACCGCACATTATCCAAAAAATCACTATTCAAAACTCTATTTTCTCAAAATAATGGTTAGGGGCTTAATATTAATTAAAGCTCATTAAACTTCAACGAACAATTTGATAAAATTAAGACTCAAAAACGTTCACACGGATTTCAAAATTGATTTGCTCAAACGAGTCATTATCTCGCGGGGTATATTAAGGGATAAATCCCGCATCGAGTAACTACCAAAATATAGACCGACATATAAGGTTTTGGACCACTCCTCTTAACAAAATTAACCTTTTAAGATAAGGCAATTCTTTGATTATGATCAGTCTCTAGTCATATCTTGGACAGCCATTAAATGCAGATTTTTTGAATGAAATTCTACCTCCTGGGTATGATAATCACATGGACCTCCTCTCTAGTAATTCCAGTGGTATCCCCATTCTGTAACATTAAATCTTTGTAGCACTTTGCCATTTCATCCTAACCTGTTCTAATTCTATCCCTTTTGTCCTCATTAAGTCCTCGTTCCTTCTGTAGAATGACTCTAGTTTCCTATTCTTATCATGACTAAAATGACAATCTATATATCTTGCCTTGGTTCTACTTAATCTAAAACCCTTATATTCCAAAGCGCTCCTCCAAAATTTAAACTTACAAATTATCCACCCCATAGTCTCATCAACACATCAATTGAAACAACGTTATCAGAATCAATATGCCTCATAAGTTATCCATGACTAAAGCAAAAATAATGACCCTAGACAACACAGAGATTCTTAGGGCCCGTTCGGTAGAGATTAAAATCGGATTAAAATTGAAAAACTATCCGTTATTGTTGACTTTTATTAGACGAGTGGACCCAATAACGGTCATATTTTCAATTTTAATTGGATTTTAATTCCTACCGAACGGGGCCTTAGTAATAAGAAATTCGCTAGTACTACTGTTGCTAGATCTTATACTCTTGACAATTCCATCATGCACATCTTAATGTTATTATACCATTAAAAATACCTTTACTCTAGCATCTAACATAAAACTTACGTGGACAACTGTTTTAAAAATTTTTAAATTAATAAAGACTACACTATCGCATCTTTACTCTTAAATTTTGCACTGATACTTTTTGAAAATTTGTCCCAATGAATTTACGATTTCAGAAATAAATAGTTAATGGTAGTTTCCCATCATTGGGCTTTCTAATAGTTCTTTAGAGTTTTATGATTCCATTTATAACAAAACACAGTAACAATTATTTCCATATCAATGATTATTGATAATAACAATTACTTCCCTCATAGTAAATTATGTTAGTGATTTGGTAATTATCGATATATTATAAATATTAATTTATTAATTTAATTATAATTGTCAAAGTTTCAAGGTATGATGTTTTTTATATATCTCTGAAATTTATTAGAAGTGTTACAATCTGTACTTTTAGAACAATTATCTTGAAGTAAATTATATAAGAAATTCAATAAATATACTAGTAAAGAGCTGAACATATAACGTAGTAGTGCATTGTACTTTTCATTTTGCTTAACTCACATACATGTTGTTGATAGGATCCATCTGTAACAGCAGGAAAAAGAATAAGTGCAGGAAATATTTGCGTATTGATTGAATGAAAATTACATCTAAAGGAAGATATAGCTATTCGAGAGAGCCACACTCTCCTAATCTCACTTTCGCTCACTCAATTCCCTCCCTCTCACTTGCTATCCTTATTCTATTTATAACCTACTTGTAACTGCTTCTATCCACCTTAGCTCATGCTAACAGAATTTGTTGTTACCCCCAAGTCTTCTTGATCCTTCTAGAATAGGTATATTTGATTGGGGTCTATCAGTTGTATAGTCTCCTTTCATTCCTGTTTAGCTTGCTGGAGTTGAGTCACAATAATTGGATTTTCAATGAGGCTAAAACAAATTTTTTTCCTATTTCAACGAGGTTAACCGTTAATTAATAATTTAATATGTGTGCGTGCACGTGCTAATAAAATGTAGTGAAAAGAGTAAGTCCAGTGTTACCCTTTTTTGGAATGAGTTTTCTATGCATACCATCATGATAAAAAGTAATCTATGCTGATACTCCTAACAAACTGTTCTTCACCAAAATCGTCTGATTTTCTTTGTGGAAATGCCACTTGTTTTGCAGTATCCAAGAGTGTCAGAGGTGCATGAACCACTGTCATCTCACCATGAAACAGTTTCTGCTCTCTCTACAGGGCTTTTGGTTGATACCAATCTAGATACCTCAGTCCTGGACACTTATAGGCCACCTCCTGCACCAATACCTTATGATACACATGTAGCACGCCCTCATACTCCATCACGGGATCGAGAAAGTTCTGGAAGCAAGAGTGAGCCGGCTGTGGAGACCACGAAAACAGAATCTGTTGAGGAAACTAACTCTGGCAGCACTTTGGACACAAAAGTAAAAAGTTCAGACTTCGACGAGAAGGTGCAATTTAGTATTGAACTGAAAGCGTCAGAAGAAGTGAAAAATGAAAACGATCTTAAGAAGTCTAGTGAACCTCTCGTTTCATCTCCTCTGGATGAGGAGGATGTTTGTCCCATCTGTCTTGAAGGTGATTAGAATCAGTTACTCTTTTTCAACTCCTGATATACACTGTTGTGTTAACTTGTGTTTGGACTTGAAGAAGTAAATCTTAACTTTTTTCTCTCTCCTTCAGAATATAATGCAGAGAATCCAAAACTAATCACAAAATGTGATCATCATTTTCACCTTGCTTGTATTCTCGAGTGGATGGAAAGAAGTGATACTTGTCCCATGTGTGATCAGGTTTGCAAAAAAATTCCAAGTCCTGTGTTTTCTTTAACTGATCTTTTGTTCAAAATAACACTGTTCATTACCTCGACAGTACTGTGAAGATATTGTTTTCTTCAATGCAGGAAACAGTATTCAGTCCTATTGATGTGTAGCCGCTGAAATACAGCAATTCGGGTTTTAGCTTTTGCATTTGGAGCATGTGAAGGTTAAATGCATTGAAGAAACTATAGGTTTGTTAATTTGTCTTTGGAGACACTTCTATTCTTTTCCTTATATTTGGTAGTGATGATTTCTAATGCCTTTTTTTGCCCCAAGTTGGTCATTATATTTGTAAAAAAATCTTGTATTTGGATTCCAATTTCGTGTCGATAGACCAATGCAATTTTTGCCCAAGATTGTGTATACATAGTTCATTATATTTGTACAAAATTCGTTCTTTTTTTTTTTTTTGGGATACCAGTTTTGTGTTGAAATTGTTGGGCACCACCTATATATATTCACTCTTCTTTTTTTTTTTATTATTGTCGCACAATTAGTCTTCATATGTGGATACCATCTAGAAATTTGTACTTGGTGCTTAGAAATTTGAAATGAACCATTGTTCCACGAGAGCTGTATTCTGACAAATTTTGGAAATTCAAAAGAGAACTATAGTATTGACGTGCAATGAATTGAATTGCATTCTATACAAAATACACAACAAATAACGTGCACGACTTCCTTGGAATGGTTTCAACATGTAGTAGCTCTGCCTCTAATTATATCGCCTATCATTAAATCAAGCTTAGTTCGTGACTTGTGACTTCTTGAGTTCATTTCTATAAATCAGTTTTGAAGGGAAACCGTTTCGTATAATTGTCATTTAAAAAAAGGTAACACAGCAAATACCAATACGAAGATGACCCTAAGAGCAAACAGACGATTTAAAAGGCCTACTTTTGGCACGCCCCTTAGGTTCCAACTTCTGCAGAAAATAACAATCCATGACGAGAAATCTTGAATCATTAGTACGACCTCTGCAAGGAGAAAGAAATGTTGTGTACAGAACAAGAAAATTTAAAAAATAAATTCTAGAACATCTTTATGATGTTAATATAGTATAAAGATTTTCTCAGAGAAGATTATTAAATATATTCTATAGAACTGTTTACAAGAAATTTAAAATCTATGGTGATGTATGACTTTGAACATTAGCAAAGAGTCTCGTAAGTTTACTAAGTGTTTCCCGAGCAGATATCGTGTCAGGATGATTTTCACCACATATTGAAGTTCTAATAAAAATAGCCTTCCTTATGAGATCGTCCCCTATATCGAACTGTCCCCCTCGTAGCATTAGCTTAGCCCGGACTTCCAACACAGTAGCTCGTGCCAATGCGAGGTCCTGCCAAAGGTACGGATTCAGTTGGGCACTGGTTTGAATAGGCTTCCAACAAAGTGATTTATCCAACCATTTCTCGACTGGGGTGACAAATGCTTGATCTGCGGCTTCTAATGCATCTGTACAGAGTCGAAGGAGTTCTAAAGCCACGCTGCATCTTGAGAAGGTAACAAATGTCCTAATACCAAGTGGCAAGATTACTTCTTTCACAAGAAACAATAATTCAGACACCTTAAGCTCGACTACTACAGGGTCTTTTCCGAATCCGAAAAGCAAGAAACATGCTGCCCATATGTGTTCAGAGTGATGAGATATTGACCCTCGACTAATGACAGCACGTGCCATGGCTTGAGCAACTCCAGTGATTCCTCTCTTCTTTGCATAAAGTTTGACAAGCTGGTTGAAATGAATATAACCTTCCTTAGTACAAGTTCGTCCAATATTAAATCTTATTAATAATGAAGATGCTTCGGCTTCTGATCTTCGAGCGTATGATGATGTGAAGCCACAAGTTAAGGAACGCAGAATCTTTTTCCATAGCCGGCGTCGTTGGTGTTTCTCAGGTATTTTATGAGCTGCCAGTGCTAAAACAGATACCGGAATCGGAGCAGGTGCAAACCAACCACTTGCCAGGACCATTCTAGTCGCCAAACTCCTCGGTCCATCTGCATGGTCAAATATGGAAAAACAAACCTCAAAGAGTTGCGAAAGGAAATTATTCCTCCGCAGTAAGTGATTTTCCCTTCCATTCCTTGTCGTGTCCCTTGACAATATCCGATTTATGGTATCCAATAGCCTGCTCGGATTTATAGGAAGCTCGGACAATATTGCTCCCACAATAGCAAGTCCAAGAGTTAACCTCCCAAGTTTATCCTCGATAGCCCGCAGTGCATCGATTTCTGTAATTGAGAGATCCTTAACGCATCCCTGCATTAAAGACATTGCCTCTACCTCTGACAGGTAAGAAAGTCTCAATGGCTCGAGGTTCATTACACGAGAGAGGCGTGTGGATATAATAACGTGGGTTTCCCCACCAAACCGGGGAAGTAGATCCATTATGAGTTTGTGATCCCACCAGTCCTTCTCACTCTCTAGATTATCGATCACTACAAGGAAAGGAATGTTTCTCATGAGCTCCTTTCGAACTCTGGCTATGGCTGCCTCTTCTTGTTCTTCAAAGCTCTTTGTCCGGCTCTTTTCCATGCAATTATCCACCCCTACGTCGACTTCTAAGAATGACCACAGGTTTAAATAATTCTGCCGAATGTATCTGCTTTCCCCTCCTATCCATAGAACCATTTTGTACCTCTGATGGAATCTGTAAGCAAACTCAAGAAGTAGCTCTGTCTTCCCAATGCCCGAGTCTCCTGACACACAAGCAATTCCCTTGCCGTACAAAACTTTCGTCGATCTCAATCTCCTTCCGTGCTTTCCAGTGCTCTTTAGCTTTGGTGTATGTTGAGAAAATTCAGTACTTTGCATTTCAATTTCCTTCTCCGATTCCTTCCATACAATCGGTTCTTTCCCCTTTCTCTTGCTACTTTCACTGTATCTGTCCCTTCGCTTTTCATCCATTGAATTACTCCTACTCCAACCAATCATCAAGTTCTTTCGTTTCGGTTTGGCCTTGAGTTCAAAATAGTCTCTCTCTGCATCTCCACTGACATCACCAAAAAGCATGAATTCCAGCTCAGATAACTCCTTTTTCCGACCAATGAAATTCTCATTTCGAGGGAAAGGGAACTCCTCTTGTTCGGCCTTCTCTCTCCACTTAGTTACTCTATCAACAATACTTCTCCTTCCTAACCTGAATGCCAAAAGAGTGACAGCTCTCAATATACAGTCCCTCCATTTTCCTTCGTGGGCCTCTAGTTTCCACTCATCAACACGAGAAAGGGCGCTCACGGCATCTTTCCATTCTTTCTCGAGTCCTCCATAAAGCAGCCACAGTTCACCGCCATGTTTTTCCCACAGCTCTCCCCTTTNTTCGTGGGCCTCTAGTTTCCACTCATCAACACGAGAAAGGGCGCTCACGGCATCTTTCCATTCTTTCTCGAGTCCTCCATAAAGCAGCCACAGTTCACCGCCATGTTTTTCCCACAGCTCTCCCCTTTTCTCAATTATATCTCTCACAAGGCAGTCATCTGGACCCAAATCAAAGTATACAGGAACCAAATTCTTCTTACTCGAGAAGAACCGGAGCTCTTCAATGGTGTATGGATTTCTGAACGACTTTCTCGTCAAGATAACAACCCCAAATGTACTACCATCCATTGCCTTCTCAACAATGCTGTGCTTTCGTGAATTCCTATACCGAGCTCTGTCCGATACAAAACAACTTAACCCTTGAACTTCTAACTCTGCCCGAAGCCAATTAGTAAACTTAAGCAATAAAGGTTTGCGGCCATGGAAGCCTATGTACACGTCGCAACTCCTGAGTCTATTAGAAGAAAAAGAAGTTGGAGGAACCATAGTTTCAACCAATCTCCCAATCTTTTTGCTCTTACCCCTATTTCTTGTGAAACCATCATGACCAATACTATAGCTCGATAAAGGACTATTTGATATGCATGTTGAAGCAGAAACAAGATCTACCTTCCGGATATCATTTGAGGTACAAGCTGCTGAAACAGGACAAACATCATTTGAGGCAAATCTGTTGTTTGTTAAAGATTCTGGTTCTGGAGTCGCCAAACACGAATTTGTACTAGCACCATGACACGGATTGTTGGAATGTGTTGATAACCGACCCGTTGGTGATCTTGGGGAGAAGAAGGGCGATTGATTTGCTGAAAAGAATGTGGAAGAGGAGGATGAGAGATTCCTCAATGTCGTATTGGGCAAAGACTCAAATCTAGAACTGTCTGCCTGAAGATCCATATTTACCCTCGCTTGATTCCGCGTAAGCTAAAATCCCCATGCATTCTTGAAAAGGAAAGCACATCTGAAATGGAGAGAATGAATTTAGGACCTTCAAATGAGTACATCATTATTTGAACTAAAATGTAACGGAAATTATTTATAATTTTATTAGATAGAACTCGGCACGTATTAAATAAGAAAAAGAAGTTAAACTCTTAACAGTTTTATACTACTTACAAAGCATGTACTTTTTAAGTCGCAAGGGTTGAAGTTGCAGCATTGCAGTGCCAGACCAACAAAGAATCGAATAGAACTCTTACAGGGGGGGAAAAAAGAGTAATATGAAAATCAAGAACAGCATAATTTTGGAAATCAATAAGCTGCAACATTACTCTGAGACAGATTATCAATAAAAAGAAGATTTAACGATGACAAACTAAAGTATTATTCCAATAAATATATCCACGTAATATTACATAAGCAGAGAACTCATGATTAAATTTTACAAGAGCTCACAGAGACAATTATATGAATTTTTTTAGTTTTTTTCCTCTAGGACTAGGATCCATCTTAAAGCATTAGAACTCGCAATCAGACAATGAGAAAGATGCTTAATTCCGAAATATATATAAAAAGATCTAATGAGAGCATTTAAAATCTTGAAACTCAAAAGCATTTTAGATCTTAAATAAATTTAAAAATTCCAAAAACTTTCTTAAATAAATGGCACAATCCCAATCAATAGAATAAACCAATTTTGACAACAATCAGATCTGAAGAACTTACTTAATCAAAACCAAGATTTTAGGTACAAAGATTCAATCATTTTCTCTTCAAACCCAGCAAAACCCACTTCTTCAAATCAATTATTATCTACCCAAAATCCTTATTTTCAAAACAACCCGAACTCTGAGGAGTGCCCACGAACTTTTTGAACCTGTCAAAAAAAAATAAAAATTCAAACACTAATATAAACAGGTGTATGTATATATGTGCAAGTGCTTAGTCACATTACCTAAATACAGGGAAAATCATAAGAAAATGAAATTTTCAATGCTGGGAAGTTTGAAAGTTTTTTAACTATTTAAGAGAGAAAGAGCACAGATTTCAGAAAGTGACAAAAAAAAAATGGAAATGGTAAAATAAGTTTACCTTATTTGCAGAAAATCTAAAGGGGTTTTCAGACTTCAGTATTCACAGTAAAGAACATCAAAAATCCATTTTTTTTCTCTCTCTTTGTTTCTTGTTTACGAGTCCACCCACACTTCCTGCTGTCCTCTAATAAGTAAATCGCAAAACCTACCACTCTCTCTCTATAATATATTGTATTGACGAGTGTATAGGTCTGAGAAACTGAGAATAAGGTCTGCACCGTTGGAAGCCGGTGATATGAATGGGACCCAACAGGAAGGACGGATCTGACGAGGAATTGTGCTTCTGCAGATGGCTTCTAACGACGAGGACTCCCTTGTAATGTTTAAAAATAGGGAAATTTACAAAAATTGGGAATTTCGTACTTGTCAATTGAAAAGTGTCTAATTTTGATAACTTTGAAAATGACCAAATTTAGTATCAAATTGTCTATTACACCCTCAAGGAAAAATGAAGCATTTTTTTCAATTTGTCACAAATTTTGAAAAGAATAAGTAGCTTCCACGAGCATCTACATTAATGCTAGCTAATACCTAATGAATTCGTTTGCTTTTATTATCTATTAGACGTTGACCAATAATTTTGGAAAAAGATGAAGTAGAAAAGTCATTAATATTAAAAAATAATTAAATGCTTCCAATTCATAAGAAAATTATATAATTTCATTTAGAAAAATTTAATCTTATTCAAATTTGCAGTTAATTAGGTTTTCCACAATTCTCGATAGAAGGTAATTTTTCTTGAGAGATGATTCACGTACAGCCCGTGAAATTCACAGGCCACTCACATGCACAGTGGGGTGGGTTTTTTTTCAATTTTTTTTTCATGGGTGGGGCCCATCCCCATATGAGAAGCCTGGTAATGACCTGTGAAATTTTCCCCTGTACGTGGGGATTAACTGATTTTTCTTTGGAATCTTGTTTTTGTTGATAAGTTGTGTTTAATAGTTATTATTCTTTACATTTCATGATATTTTCGACATTTTAAAAGTTGTTATAGACATTTGGACCATATTTATCTTAGCACTTCATTTGTTTAGAACGAGATTTCCTTCTAAACATGATAGTTTTCTGCATATCATGATATTCTTGACATTTTAAATGTACTTCTCGATATTTCATAAATATTTTATTTATCCACTTATAGGGAGAAGTAAACATTTAATGCATGATTGACATTGTACTTTTTAAAATGAGTACTATAAGTTATGTGTCGAGTTATTATTAGTCAATACAATTTTTAATTATATAAATATTTTTTATCTTCATTGTGGAATTTAAAATTATTAATGAGGGCATTTTTGTCTATATTATAGTAAAATAGACATTGAAGAAATTTTGGACATTTTTGCAAATGACTATGTAAAGGTGGACATTTTTTGCAATTTCCTCCTAAAAATATATGAAAATATGCCCTTGTTTGATCTTTATTTTTTTTAAAATATATTTTTCTATCTTTTTTAATCAAGTTTTTTAATAAAATAATATTAAATCTGAATCCAAAATTTTTCCTTATTTTTTAATCACGCATTCTCTATCAATTTATTATTTCAAAATAAATTCTACACCTAAAATGATGTTCAAAGAGGGCATATGTATAATAGAGAGTTAAAAAAGTATAGATTCCGCTGTAAAAGAAATTCAGAAAAATAGATATAGGACTGAATTTTGATGTGGCCGGTTTTGTTTCAAATCAATATTCCTTTGAACCCACCATGTTATTTTATTTGTTGAAAAGTAAAAATAGTAATAAAAAAATAAACAAGTAAACAATACGATAAATTGAGATATTTTAATTTTCACACAACTTCTATCGAAAATCCTCAAGAAGAACGGGAAACGGTGGACCTCATCCTGTCCTGCCTCATTGTCGTCTTTAAGCTAGTTGATTTTTTTACGTGATATATGGGATTAGCAATTTCTAAATATGTGTTTTCTGACTTATAATTATGACACGACTAGTGATGGCAACGGGGCGGG
>CAIGRR010475491.1:0-19965 GCA_903798365.1 Fraxinus sp. 1973-6204 | reverse complement strand
TGGGAGGACAATTGTGGTGGCCCGATAAAACTAGGCAAAAGAAGATTGACAATATTGACGCATTTGGAATATCTGTCGAAACAATTCTTACTTCCATGGTCACACATCCAAATTACACTGGTCTAACCATTGTCCGTAGCTTTTCACCAGATCATTACGAGGGTGGAGCCTGGAATACCGGAGGATCATGCACTGGAAAGGTGAGGCCAGCCTTGGACAGTGAATTAGTTGAAAATGGCTTTACCAATATAATGCATGAAAAGCAGGTGGCGGGGTTTAACCGCGCAATGAAGAAAAAGGCGAACAAATCGAAACTGAAATTAATGGATATTACAAAAGCCTTTTCTTATCGCCTTGATGGGCATCCAGGTCCATATCGCAGCACGGATCCAAATAAGATCACCAAAAGAGGCCCAGATGGTAGGCCTCCGCCACAGGATTGCCTGCATTGGTGCATGCCAGGTCCAGTTGATACATGGAACGAGTTGGTGTTTGAAATTATAAAACGAGAATTTGAGAACAGACGGAGTATTCCTTCGTAAGAATCATGTTTGTTGTTTACTTTGCATTAAAATCATTTTGTAAGCTATAGATAAAATGAGGGTTAGCTAGTTTTTTCTATCCTCACGTCCTTGGGAGAGGAATATTTTGTAACAGCTAGTTTGCTTTGTAAGTTTATTCTTCTGTTCAATTGTAACTGGCAGCGTAAATAACATAGCCCTTTAGCCTCATGATTGTGTGTTGTATAATAATACAACTTGTGTTTATTCTTATATGGTGGCACAAATTACTTTTAACATATCAAAACATGATAAGCACTTCGAGTTTGGAAATGTGTCTCACAGCTTGAAAATCATGCCTCGCACGTAAATCCGCGTTGCAATACAAAATATATACATCTCATGCACATATACCATTGTCTATATATACAAAGCCATTTCACTTCCTTGAGCAAGCAATCAGATTCTCTAACCACAAAAGAAGTGTTTTCCAGCTATGGCCTCTCTCGACCCTGATGGTAAACCCAATGAAGCTGAACAAGAGAGGCTCGCGGGGCGTAGAAAAAGATACATAGAATCTCAATCATTGGCTTATCTTCCATTGTTCTTGTAGCTGCTATTATAGCTAATTGTGGTTGGAGTTACTCAAAGCAAGAATGGCAAATCCGGGGTCGAAAATAAGTCCATGTCTTCTGCTATCAGAACTGTGTGCAATGTTACTTTGTATCCAGATTCATGCTACAATAGCATGTCTCCTCTTGTGAAGACTGGAAATTTCAAACCTGATGATAACTACAAATTGTCTGTCCAAGTTGCGATATATAAGCTTTCGATGGCCTCGAAAGATTTCTTTGATAGTGGAATCAAGAAACTTCAAAGCGTTCCAGATTTCCTTTGCCAATAGCATTTGTGTAGAGATCATATAATTGGTCTGATAGAGCATTTAGAATGTGACCGCGGCATATAAGTTCATCTTCTTGTTGTTTTTGTCTTTCATCGGTTTCTTCATTTGTAGGTTCCGGTAATGGCGTCAAATTTGGATCAAGTATGTAGAAGATCTTCAGTGTTGTAAGTAGAAACTTCAGTTTATCTTGTCATCTTGTGAAATTCGTGCCATTGAAGAGATCCAACAGAACAAGATCTTGATTCATCAATTTGATTGTTGTCATCGTGCTTTCGTTCTCCATTGAAGACTATTGTTTGAGACTGTTGGGGAAAATATGATTGCACCGAAGTTGGAGACGAACGTACCAAGATTGCCGTAACAAATCATGAACTCGAGAACAATGAACCAAACTTGAATGTTATGAAATGATCACCAAAAGCCTGAACGCGTAAACGCTGTCCTCAAACAATATTTGCCCCTTCCGGATTGAAATTGATGCTTGAAGGTTTTCCGGCAAATGGTTTGAAAGATTGAACAAACCTTGAAANAAGCCTGAACGCGTTAACGATGTCCTCAAACAATATTTGCCCCTTACGGATTGAAATTGATGCTTGAAGGTTTTCCCACAAATGGTTTGAAGGATTGAACAAGCCTTGAAATGAATTAACACTCAAGCAATAAGTGTAATTCACCGAAACTTAAGAACACTATGAAAAATTATTGGATATGAATAGGAATGAAGTTTTGTTCTTTGATTGGAATGTATATGAACTTCTATTGTTTTTTCATGTGTCAAGCCTTGAACATCAATGTCATATTTATAGGCCAAGTTCAAATGCACGAAATAGTGCCAAAAAACAAGTGAAAAGGCACCAAGTTCAAGAAACAAACAATAAAAAACGGCTACAAAACGATCGAAAATTTGTATCATGCGGCCACATGGTTCATTTTTTTCTGTTCTCATTCCAAATTCTTTCTCCTTCTTCCATTTTCATTTTATTAATTTTGAACAATATACGACAGTGGCATCACAATATTTATATCAGAATCAAGTTTCCCCCTCAGACTCAATAATCTGATTCCATATACACCAGGAGCCACTCTGCATAGGCAGATTCATCTTTTACACGGAGGAGTAAATCAAGATGTCTTCTGTAGCATTAGCCGGAGAGAAAGCCAATGCCATGAGGAAAGCCATTATTCCTAGTGGAAACAGCATGAGCACCATTGGAGGTGGCGCAAGTGGCGGTAAAATTGGTGGCAAAACCAATAGCGACGTCGTTAGGATGGCTAAAACCACCACCCACCACCCACTGAAGCACCTCATTACCATTTCGACGTGTATCTTTCCACTCCAAATGTCGTACACGAATTATGTGCGTGTTTAATATGCGCACGTATAGAAAAAAGTATTGACTTGAGACTTGAGTGGCATGTACATATATAGATATTATGATGATTGAGTTATGGCCTTATGGGGTCTTATAGTATTAATATTTCTTGCAATAAGGGGAAAACAATAAGAAAAAGAAAGTGGGAATAGGGAAGTGTGATAATTAATATGTTAAATGTGTTTACAGTCGGGAAATCCGGTTCGAGATATCTCATATATATATATATATATATATATATGAGAGAAGAGAATCAGGATGACATATCCCAATAATACACAGTTTGGATATTTATTGTTTTCGGTTTATTATTTGATAAATATTCATCCAACTCGTTAGTTCCTGTTCATCAAATGTGAATATGTGATGAATGTTGATAGAACATAAATAAATAATGGCTCCGTTAAAATGGTTTTTGCTTTCTGTAAAAGAACTTTTGGAGGAATCTACTTATTTTTTTTTTTTTTTGAAAACTAATATTTTTCTAAGTCAGAAGTGCTTTTAAAGGAAGTCACATTGAACCAACTTCCTCTAAAAGCTCATATAATAAAAAGAAATACTTTTATAAAATTTGTCAAACGGATCCAAAAAATGCTTTTAGGTCTCAAAAACTCGTTTTAACTTCTTAAAAGCCATTCAAAACGGGCCTAAGTGCATGTTTGACAAAGCTAAATTATAATTTAAACTAATCGAACATATTTTTATCTATGCATTTGTCATTATCCACAATTTTCCACTTATTCATCATAGATTCCTTATGTAAGATATAATTTACAATTACTTAAAAGGCACAAGTATATTAAGCTCTTGTTTCGTAGGGGGCTAAAATCAAATTTTTAGTAGATTTTTATAAAGGTTGATGAAATGTATGATTGAAAAGTTTTGGGTTCCATGAAATGTGATTAAATTAATTGTTGACTTTAACTTGAATTAAAATCTTGATTTTAATTTCTACCAAACGGGAGCTAAATAATGTCCTAGATGTTAGTAGTCAACAATTCTATAAATCCCTTTTGTCAAGTTAATAAACTAGACATAAATATTGGGAAAAGTTTTATATATAGGGCTAGTAGGCATAAATAGATAGAGGTATAGCCCCCGTTTGAGCCAACTTTTTTTCTCATTAAAATGAAAAATATGACCGTTATCCATCACATCAACATTTAAATTCAAAATTTCTATCTCTTTCTCTCTCCCAATAACGGCTATATTTTTCATTCTCATTTTCAAAAAAGGTGGCTCAAACAGGCCCATAGGTAGATGAAAATATGATCAAATGCAATGTATTTAGCAGAAGATATGATGACTTGATATTATAAATTTCACCAACTTGCACCTATTATTCTTCATCATGATCATCAAACATGTGTGTGTATACATCTTTAGATTTCATCACCAACCACATATCTTGCTTGCATCAGACGGTGAGAATTCTAAGTTGGTAAGAATGCACTGAATCCGGACATCGGAAATCAATCTCCACCCTACATATGACACCACACTTTTCCATGATTCTGTCAAGCATTCTTGGTTTGTGAAGAAAGTATCTTTGAATGCCCTTTTTCTTTTACTCTTAAGGATGATCTATCTTGGTCGAATGAATGGAAATGTATGGTTGTTTATGATTTATACAAGCAACAAAGAGAAGTCCGTGCTCAATTTTCTAAAATAAACATAACTATATGAGATAACGGATAGATCTATCACGCTTTCGTTACACATCTTTTTTGCTTTATTCTGTTTAAATAATTTGGTTTTAACATATTAAACATGTTTTTACATTCATACGAAAAAAAATCAATGAATACTCTTACTCGAGGATTCGAAGACGCCATTCCATCAACATTTTGGCTAGAGAATAATGAAAGAACACAAGAAAGTGGTAAAATTAACACTCGTGAGGTTACAATAAGGAATTAATAGTAATAAAATATTTTCTACTTTGACATGTTTAAAGGTCCGTTTGATAGACAAATGTGAAAATGAATTCTAATTCTATGTTAGTTGAAAAATAAAAACTCATCAAATCCATAAAAAATTGTTTTCCTTGAAACCAAAGAAAATGTAACTTAAAGTTGTACTTTGAAATTCAATTTCAATTTTCACGTTGCAATCAAACGGCCAAAATGGAATTCATTTTCCTTGTGACATTTTTCATGAAATTCGTTACAATCAAACTGGACCTAAATGTCATTTCTAGGCCTTGTTCAGTAACATTGAAATTGCATCAAACTTGCATATATTCACCAAATAGGTCTGGGATTTGGGATGTAATAGATTACATGGGGAAATTAAGCCTCAAGTTCCCAAGATATCTCCTTCAAGAGTATTGGTCAGTATACATGTGCACGTACGCACATATGATTGGTCAATACTCTTGCATGCACGTGCTTACGAACACAAAAACCACGTTCGAAACCAATGCCATCGTAAAATTCAACCTTTCAAGTTGCCAATGAAAATAAATCCTACCAAACCCTCAGTTCTTTACATTCTGTACATAATTTACTAGCACAATTTCAGTAGAAGTAAAGAAAATCTTATACACATTATGATATATTACTCATTCACAGTAATCAACAAGATAATTTATGCACCATACTGAAAACATGAAAACACTAATCAAATGTACTGGTTACCTGCTAAGAGTTTAGGTCACTGAAAGACTCTAAAGAAGCCAATTATCCAATTCTACAATTATTACTAACAGAGAAAAATCACTGATAATCAGCAGATCTGTAAAAGCATTTGACACTCGTATTCGAGCTGATATGTCGATTTCTCCTTTTTATCATCATTTCTAGCCTCTCGCTTCTGTTTGTCAATAGTTAAACAGATGTCCAGTTCTCGTTTCTTCCAATGCACTTAATAGCAATCAGAGCAAGTTTTAATCTTGTGGCATTTTCAGTGATTCTTGCCTCCCCAGTGAGTTGAGAATCCAATGACAGAAGCTTAAAATGACTTGAGGAAAAGACGCTATTTTTCTTATGCCGTACCAGTTGTCAAGGGCGAATTCTCATCGAGAACAATATCAGCAGGATCTCCGATCCACGGCTTCCCTTCTCGCCATCGAAACTTGATCCTCAACTTCCCGTTTGCATCGACACCTACCACCTCACCTTTACTTGCATGAGTCTCCATACCCCAGTCCCATCGAGGTGTCACTAATCCATCTTTGATTTTCACCTTGTCTCCAACTTTAAAGGGTCTAACCTTTTCCATTTCCCATGATTTACAAAGCCATAGCCGGTCCATAAAGCAGAAAGCCACCCAAAGATCTTCATCTTCTAAACGGTGCACCACTCCAATGCTTGAGTGACGTACGTCTCCCCACTGGTGAGTAGGAGTAGAAACATTTTCCCGAACCCTAACCCAGTCTCCAACATGAAGTTTCTGTTCCTCAAGTATCTCCACCTCAGAAGGATCGAGCACCCAAGCTTTTGAGCCAGCCGGTGTATATATTCTCAGCTTTCCATCTGCATCAATAGCCGATATGGTCCCTATACTTGCATGGTTGTGTCCTGACCACCCAAACCTAGGCTGTTTGACAGAGTTCTTAACTTTTATCCGCTGCCCAACCAGGAGTTTATCAACTCCTTCAAGATAAGAAAAATTTCCTACCCATAGTTCTTGCTCTCCACAGAATCCTACAATAACATTTTCATTCCATTCGTTTCCTTCAAACCCAATTCCTTGCACTACGCCAATGCTACCTTGCGATATGGATTTCCAACTACTCGCATTCTCTTTCAATTTGACCCATGCTCCCACTTCAAACATTTGCTCTACTTCAAGATCTGCAGGATCCCCTCTCCATAACCCCTGTAAACATGAGAATGCAACCCTCACTTCTCCATCAGCATTGACACTGGCTACAATCCCACAAGAGTCAGGATGAGCACCTCGCCAGCCCCATCTTGGCTCAACGAGTCCACTTCGAAACCTTACATGTTGCCCAACCTTAAAATCAGGAACCTTTTCAACATCAGTATAATGGGTTGGATACCTTCCCTTGCGAAAACAGCAAGCTAATTCTAGATAACCAGTATCCTGTATACTATGCACAACAGCTAAACCTTCTTTTCCAATACTGTTCCAATCATAACTGGGCCTAGTCCCCATGATTGGTTTGGAGCGCACCCAGTCACCTACTTCAAATCCAGGAAGCCGTTCTGCATCTCCGGGAGAAACTTTCCACAAAGTATGTCTTCCAGCAACTTTTACCTAAAAAAGGTGAGTATTTGTTGGGGGTAATGAACGATATGATGGAAAATGAAGTAAAAACATTGAGGACAGAAAATAGAACCACAAGGGAAAAACAAAGGTCTGTTTCCAGTAAATATAGGTTCAACTACAGAAATATTTTTTGAGACTTCATTCAATTTATTGTTAAATCTAGCTTAAGATCTAATGAAATTAACTCCACCTATATTTCTTCATGGAATGATAATTAATACAATTATATCACATTTTATAAACATAAATCATTCTACACCTTGATTCAAAGGGTACAAAAGTAATTTCACTCTGAAATCTAACAAGTTCAGTTGAGCCAATGTGTTTTGACTCTCTGATAGAACCTCTGCTTTCTATTATAGAGGGGGCTCTAAATTGCCATCAGTTGCACATTGACGATACAAGATTTTTTCTTTGTTGATTAATTATAGCTTGCCATCCTAATTTGTGTTCCATATGTAAGTACAAGGCATGCTATTATCTTTGAGGAACCTCATTCCATATTTCTTAATCAGCAACTTCCCACCAAACTTGACAATGAGTTGGAAACAATCCGGTAGATGATCATAGTTGATGTCCCGTCCTAAACCTAATGCAAGAAAAGCAACCAAGAAGAGAGCAGCTTACATTTAAAGCACCATCCATGTCGATCCTTGCAATTTTTCCAACAGTCGCAGGTGTCTCACTGGACCATCCAAGCCGAGGCAGTGTAACAGAAGGCATCACATGTATCTCTTGTCCTACTTCAAAAGGAGGAACCTTCTCCACATCTGTTGCAGAACAGCGGAAAAGTTTGCTCTTGAAGCAAAATGCAACTTCCATATCACCATCCTCCTCCAAACAATGAATTATACCAATGCTGTTCCTCGTTACGTCCTCCCACCCATATTTTGGGGAGGAAACAGATGCCTTCACTCTAACCCAATCTCTTACCTGATAAAATTATATTGAATATTGGCAGTAAAAACTGTCACCCAGTATATTCATGATTCAAAACAGAAAAACAAATTATGCAGATAATACCTTGAAATCCTCGACCTTTTCCATGTCAGAAGGATCAGCCTGCCATGGAATAGGTCGATTGGGAATTTCAATTATCAGCAGACCATCATTCTCTATCTCACTAATTCTTCCAATGCTATGATGGGTTTCACCACCCCAAGCATATCTTGGCTCAGCAACAGATCGCTTTACACAAATCCGATCACCAATCTGTAAAAGCAACAGAATTATATATGGTAGGAAGACCAAATTGTAAAAATAAGGAACAAAGAACAAGAATTTAAAATATTCAACCTTCTTCAAGCTATAGTAAATTCCCTTACCCTAAATGGCTCAACATGTTCAACCTCCTCAGGTTCGCAATGCCATGGAGCTGGAAGATAGCTTAGTTCCAGTAAAAGACTACTATCTGGTCTAATACAGTACACCACACCAATGCTTCCCGGAGTTACAGATCCTAATCCGTGTTTAGCTGTAGTCAGTGTGGGCCGTATGCGAACCCAGTCCCCAACCTTGAATTCTTCAACTCTTTCCATTTCTGCAGGATCAGCTTTCCATCCTCTGGATGCTCCAGGAAAACCGACACGCAGAATTCCATCATCATCGACACAAAGAACTGTTCCAATGCTGTCACGTGATTGACCACGCCAACCAAATCTGCAGAAACACAAAACTAATTATTGTACAATATAAGAACATTTGGTATCATAATGGTTTACTCAAAGGGCCACAGTTTAAGATTGCAGAAAAAATCCATAATGTTTAAACCCAAATTACTGCAAGATAAACTACTTGAGAATAAGAAATACTTCGATATCTCATTGAGACACGAGAATTTCCTTTGGATGAAGTCTGTTTCTTTGTGTGTCCAGAGGACCTACATTTCTGAGTTAATTCTCACTTTAAGATGGTTTGGTAAATTAAATTGTTATGAAGGCAAACTAAGTGTGTGTTGGGTAAGGTAATGTGTATAGGAACATTTCAATCGAGGATAAATGGTTTCTCCATTTTTTATCAGCATCTAGTACTCTTTTCAACAGGGTAATTAAAAATAGATTTGGTTTACAGCCAAGCAAATGGTTCTATTTTTCATTACCAGGAAGATTAGATGATGGTAGACACTTCTTTCTCCATCAGTTATCACTGTTTGTATTGCTTTTACTCTTTTCATAATAAGATACAAAATTTATTTTCTGTACTTAGGTGAAGCATCATTTATCAATTTTTACAAGGGACCTTAAGAGACTATTTCCAAATTATTAATCCAAAAAATTTGAAACTGTAAACAAGGTTTCAAATTAAGCACAGAATAAAACAATTTAGCTATTTTTTAAATGACAAATCTGAAAACAATTAATTGATAGCTGCAAATAGGAAGTAAACATCACCTCCAACAAGACTCACTCTGATTCTTGATTGCAGGTGATTCACAATACTAAATTGAATTGCACTGGGGTGAACAGAATCAAAGTTTGCTATTATGGGAATTATCGCCACCAGACAGTCCCGAAAGAAGAAAGGAGAGAGGGAACACTCAGTAGGAAGGTGGTGCCATTTTTTTCCGTGGTACAACTACCGTGATTTCAACTGATGTATTAGTGGAAATGTCCCCCACAAAAACCAAAGGAAGCACAATGGCAGTACCACTAAGATAGGTCGTGCCCTCTACATATTAGTCATTCTATTTTGTGGTCAATCTATTAGGAACAGGGCTGCATATTTATGGTACATTTACATAATCATCTAATTCAATTTTAAAAGGATTCAAAAAACTGAGTACGAATAGAAAGTGTACAGTGCATATGAGAAAAAAAAACTTTGTGTGAACTGAAGTGGTGAATCACTACAATATTTAGTTCTCAGAGTTCACATTCAAATTCAATTTTTACTTCAGAGAAGAAAAAAGACCTTTTATCATTGTAAAACGAACGACTAGGAAAAAAAAATCATAGGATTTTTGTTTCATTTTTTTATTCATCAAAACATCAATAAAAAGAACTAGATAGAATAACTTCGATGTAGTCACCTCATACTGAAAGAACGAAATCTGGATACATACCAATACCTAGTATGGGTGGAAAAAAGAAAAGTAAAGAGATTTATCTTCACCCAGTTCGGAATCATTTTTGAAAGTCCTGAAATTATTGCATTGATCATCATAAAAGAAGAGTGACTGGATGGAGAGAAGGAAAATTTTAAGAATACAGCAACTACAAGAACAGCACCATGATGCAATTATGAAGCAGAACAAGATGTAAAAGCTAAGAGTTTAAAAAACCCCATAGTATGACAACAAAGATGAGATAAAATACATCATGGAAGCGATATTAACCTAATAAGAAACAAGTATGCCTAAACATAATGTCTTGATAATAGATGGGACGTACTTTGGCTCTTTGACATCTGGCTTAAGTTGCACATGCTGTCCTCTGTCAAGTGGTATCACCTTTATGACTTCATTTGCCAGTACCTTGGCTTCTCCAGTGCAAAAGGACACAATGAGATTTTCGTTGTCTGGGACACTCTGTACGAAACCAACACTCCTATGTGTTGCACCTTGCCAACCATATGTTGGTGTTGTAATGCTTCTTCTAAATTTCACCCAGTCTCCAATTTGATATCTAAGCAACATTTAACCGCACAAAAGTCTTTAGCCACATAATGAAATTAACCACATACTGCACACAATTTTACCAGGAAAGTGATGAAAACAGCAAAGCATTGTATTGGATTTTACGCACATGGTTGAAGATAAATGGACTCCCTTCTCCACCAGTGCCTCCATTAAATCTTCAGAAATCCATTCCCGGGGAAGAGCCTCCAAGAAGTCTCCTAATGTCTTGCCACTGTAATGCATTACCAGAAAAGAAATATATCATATTCAGCAGCAAATATTGCAGATCATGGAACTTGTGGTAAAGGAAACAAGTGAAATTACTTCTGAAGAGATTAACTAAAAGCTAATGAGTGACAAACAAAACTTGCCTGTGATTTCTAACGTCAACTGCAGCATTTGGATATTTAAGCATAAAAATGATCCAATCAAGATTTTCACGTATCATTTTTGCCGTATCAGCTGCTATATGAAAAGCATTGTCACCATCATCATCCTGAAGTTCACACCAGGAAAATGAAGAAGGCATTATTTGGCAATACAGAGATCCACAGAGAGGCTGACATGTAATTGGAAGATCAGATGTTTAAAAATCAACTTCACCTCAAACCCATTCAGCAAAGATCCTCAAAGTCAAATTTCTCAAAAACTCATTTCATGCATGCGCAAGCATCTTATGGAAGGAAATGTAGTATGGCCAAGTAATCAGACAGCACAACATCACAGCAAATTAGATTAAAAGTTTATTAGAGCATAACAAGCACAATACAAGTACCTACAAGCTCAAATTAACTCAAGAAAAACCTCAGAAGTTACCATCTAGAGTTTGAAACTCATCCTGACCAGTACGTGCATCAAGTAATATTCTTTAAACATGTATAAACATATAATTCTGAATCAGGTTTATTACCCCAGGAAGAAGTTTTTTTTATTTCAATCATTTCAGTTACTGCCTTAGCGGTATTTCTCACCAACATTTTGTACAGTAGGTTCTATGGTAGCGAGTCTATTGCTATCAGCAAAATATATTTAAGTGAAGCAAAATCAGAAGAAATTTTTAAGTAAATGTCCACCTAACCAAACTTAAGTTAATCCAATGGGTAATATCATAACTAATTCCTAGCTCTTCCATAATTACAGTTAACCTCTACTTGTATCTCTACATTTGCATTCCCATGTATATAGAAATTCACTAATAATTAAAAGCTTTTCACAACCATTTTAATTTAAATCACAACATGTCTTCTAGTTTTATGAGCTAACAGATTACACCATGATTCCTAAATTAATTATCTCAACAAGCACCATGAATCCTAATCTAATACCTCAAGCCATTGATACTTCACAAAAACGCAAGGTAACAGTTTAGGATTTCCCCTAGCAACTGGCAGTACACTAGATTCACAGATATAGTTCTCCCTATGATCATAATCTCATCAAGTATATCCTTTAACATACAAATATATGTTGCTTCCAACACTCATCTTTCATCAAAAATATATCTGTTGGAACTCTTTCAAATTCATAAAGACCACATATAGATGTTTCTTTCCCTTAATATTTTCGACAACCACTCATAGATCAGTAACTTCTCTAAGTGACGTACCACACGCACCCATAGTTTTTTGCCATTGTTGATCAAATCTGCAATCTGTCTCTAATATAGCAAGTATAATCTTGAGTATCAGATATAAATAATAATCCAAGTAGGCAGTAACGTTCTCTTCCTCTTAATTTGTCCTCAAAATTTCAATAAGCTTAACTTGATAACTAAAAGTAATCCATCGAGTCAGTGATACTCGTACAAACCAATATAAATGCTGTCAGATCCCAAGATCTCTGTTTTCCATTTACAAGTACCTCTTTTCCCCTGACCATCTCCGCATAAATGATCCTCAACTTCCTTCAAGAATATCTGATTCAGTTTTAGATGAACATCAACCATGGTTCTCATTTGCTAATTCCCTAAGCAACATATTCAACATTTTTCCATATTCACATTATCAAGTTACTTTACCACCTTTCTCATAAATGGAAAAATCCCTGCGGTCTAGAAGGTCAGCTAGAACTAAAAGTTGTAGCACTACGCTAGAATTCAAGTACAAGAAATTAACTGATATAGATCAAAACAATTAACTCTACGAGCCTCTTCGGATTCAAATATGCAAATAGTTTTTATATTTAAATAAGTAAGAAAATGAGTCCTAACAACAACAAAAAAGTTCGGAAGTATCCAATTTTACAACCCAAAAGAGAGATCGGTCTGAATGAATTATATGTCAAATTTAATTATGTAGATCTTATTTCGAAATTAGATAATATATTGTTAAATGTATATAGATACTTGCTAACAATTTTCAAATTTTACAAACCAGTTGCAGAAAACAAAAAACAATAGTGGAAATCAAATTAAGATGCACCTCATACTTCCAGGAATAGCTATGTTGCACCAACAAAAATAACAACCAAATAGTCCACCATCAACGAATAACCAAGTTCTCATGTTTGCTAAAACTGGTCAGAGTTGAAAGTGTATTACATGTTATTCTGAAATACTTTATAAGTGCTATAAAAGTAATATTTGATACCAATTTGTTGGGAGGATTTGATGAGTCTGAAACGAACTAAGGAAAATAAAATTTAGGATAGAAATTTAAGAGAAAAAAAAATTGTACTCTCAAAAATCAACTTATATGATTCAAATTTTTTTTGATGATGAAATTCTACAAATGAGCAACTTTCTTACACTACATTTGATACATAAGAATTAATTGTTAATACATGAATTTAAACACCCATTAAAATTTCTAGATTCATGTTAATCAAGATTCATTGAATCTAATTGATGTGAATGTTAATTAATTGAGAATTAATAACATGAAATTCATACACGACAAGGATTTTGTAGTATTTATTACATATTGAAAAATGAAAATTAAGGTATTATTGAAAAAATTGAAATTTATTAGGTTTAAAATCGTCTAAAAAATGATAATCACTTGATGTGATATTTAATATATTATAGATACATGACAATCACCTCGAGTTCATCCGTCCGTTATAACAAAAAACCATAAAAAAGCATGCTCGCACTCTGATAAATGAAGCCACTAATAGATGGTATGGATCACAGAAATTTCATAAAGAGTTTGGAAGCAAAGAGGACACGAGTACATTTGTCTGACTACATTTTCATGAAAGATCCAGAGGATGTCTAACAATAAACCTGCAAATTGCAATTTGCCCCAGCAGATAAAAGCAATCCAACACAAGACTTTGAACCTCTGGCTAATGCCACATGGAGAGGTATGGTATTCTGCACATTCCTGGTGTTCACATCAACCCCAGCTTCCAAAATAATCTACAGAAAAAGAAATTAACAAGACATGTAGATTAGAAATTACAGTCACAAAACAGGCAGAGCTTACATTTAGGAGTCACCTCCTAATGCATCTGGAACACAGTTTGACAATAGCAGCAGTTCTACTTCTGCAATTACACAGTATTCGGCCTACCTTGACTAACTCAATGTCATTGGCCATGGCAGCAGTATGCAGAGCAGTGTGGGCATGCTGGGCATCTTGAGCTGTCGGGTCAGCTCCGGCAGCTAGAAGAATCCTTACCAGTTCTCTGCCCTCTACATGTTTATACAACATCAGAAAGGTAAGTTCCAGAACTCAACTTTCAAGATGAAATCCTATCACCGTGTATTCATGGTTAAACTATTAGCACCAGATAACTACTATAACACTAGTGAAAATCAACAACCCAAGTTTTACCAGATTCATGATCTTTCTTCAAGGCAGCTGCCATGCATAATGCTGTTCCAACAGAGCATGGAATATCAATAGCGTCGGCAATCTCTTCTGCAGATGCAAGTTCGGCCCATCTTTTGACAATAGCAACATTCCATGTTGTGACGCACAAGTGAAGTGGTCTGAAAAATAAAGAGGCTTTGTTATGGTGTCAATCAATAGAGAAGACTCACACAAAATAACATGCTTGACATCTTATACACTACAAACGTTATAAGACATGTATCTACATGGCAACCACATCACTGAATGTGACTGTCGTCGTTGTCCTTTTTTTGTTCAAATAAGAGATGTGCTCTATGAATCCCTATTATATCTTTTCTCACAAATCATGTTAATGGGCTTGTCTACCAACGTTTTCCTATCTTTGAGCCTTTACTTGGAAATCTATTGTTCCCTAAAGAGTTAAGGTATTCATATGGATGCTCTCCATAGGAAGTCATTTGTAACTCAATGCAAAAGAAAAAACCTCATACTCCTCTTTGCCCTTCTTTGTGGTGATGTACAAGAGGAACATGGAAAGCATTAAGCATTGATAATAGATGTAGATTTTCGCTGGACTTCTCCAGAAAGATATAATGATTTTTTCTTACAAAAGCCAATAGGTTGTGGGGACAAGAAGGTTAGATATGATCTGGAAGTCTCTAGTTTGGATAATTCTTTAGGTCTTATAGATGAAAAGACAGCAGAATTTTGAAGAGAACATCACGGAGCATGTCAATCACAAGAAAGGCTCAACTCTTAGATTATTTATCTGCTGCTGCAGCTAAGGAAATTAATGGTTTCTACCTTTCTTAGATTATCCTTTGTTTCTCTTTATTAACAAAGTAATCCTAGTCCTCTCGTCCTCTTTACGTTCTGCCACCGAAATAGATCAATCCTAGAAAAGATCCACTTGATGCATTCTTGGTTTTCTTAAAGCTTAACTTCTGAAAGCCTTCCATCCCTCATGGCTTCCTAGCCTCTTAAGAAATCTTTATAGATAGTCTATGGCATTTTCCAGAATGTATAGCCAAGAGACTAAAGCTCTTAGTACCTTTCCGTGATCATGGAAATAAGTTCAGCACCATAAAGCTACCTTTAACAATGAGAAAAACTGAAAAGAATGTTAAAGATATAATGCACCATTAAAAGTCATACAGTGATAATGAGCCTAGAATTGAGCTGAATTTTGTAAAACAACAGAAGAGAGAGGGTGAAGAAATCAGAAGACTTCAAAGAAAAAGCAGCATGAATAGTGGCCTATTTAGTATGCAGACATAGGGCTTCGATCTAGGGTATAACATTCGCAAATTAGCTTCAGTAATTATGTTGATGTCCATAGATCACCTTTTCAATGTGATCAAAAGAAACTCTTTCAGAATCAACTCCATAAAAGCACGTGAAACAAATGTCCTTTTGATTTTCAACTATCAAACTGATTGTTTTTCAAACTACATTACAAAGATTTTTCTAATGGGAAGTATTTCCACTAAATTTTAATATGATATGTAACTCGAAGTGGCTCAAATATCGGCTCTTCGGAAAAAAATGCAGCCGACCACAGACGTAAACCATACATTCAAGTTGGAAAGGAGGGAGCTGTGTTAATCTGGCAAGCAGTTAATTTAGATATTCCCTCCAGGCTTTCAAAGCCTAAGATAAGTTGAAAGGCTACCCATGTTATCTAATATTTAGGTGATAAGATTAAATACAAAAATCATTCTTTCTTCTCTTCCACAGTTAACCAAACAAACAAAGCAGTGAAAAGGGAAACAGTGTCTCTGTTTTTCTTTTTGTGTTCTTCCCTAGTTTCATTTCTTTCCTCCCAATAAAGCATCCGGATTCAGAAAATTGTCTCTGCTAATAATTGAAGGATAAAATTTACACATACGTCAAATGCCTGGAGTTCACAATGCCCATTGATTTGCAGCCTCCGTTTTCCAATAAGACAATAGCACAGTCAGTATATTTCTTGGCAATAGCTCTGTGAAGCACAGATTCACCATCGTCGTCAACTGCATTTGGATCAGCACCAGCCAACAATAACTCCTATCCATTCAGAAATAAATAATAAAAACATAAACATATATATTTTGATTAAGAAAATATAAAAGTTAAAAATAAGGGGTTAGAAATAAACATAAGACATTCATCATGCCATGCAATTTCCATGTCCCAGACGATGGAGTTTTGTACTTGAATCAGGAATCTTGCTTTACATTTCCCTATTTTTTGACACGTTTCCATAACCTATAAACTTATAGAACTCCAAGACACCTACACGCATGCAATCTGGTTGGCCATGGTAGGCACAGACATGAGCAACAGATGGACCAAGGCCTTCCCTTAACCTTGATCTGACATTAGCATCTCTACCGATGAGAGCTCGGACACATTCAGGTGATCCAGCCGCCAGAGCAAAAACAAGAGGAGGATCGCCATCTTTATCAAGGACATCAACATTTGCCTCTTTGTACTCCAAAATAGCTTCAACGAGTTCAACGCTACCCCTCCTACAAGCCAGGTGGAGAGCCGTTTGACCTTCTGCATTCTGTGCTTCCAGCAGAGAATGTAGTAAATTGCCGTGGTGACCTGAAGCAGTCTTTGGAAGAAACTCTCTGCATAAAACAGGGTAATGGGAAATAAATCTCAAAGTAAAAGATTCCATATCCAGAAGATATGACAAAGGTCTATAGTAAAACAGCCTAACCTAACTCCATTCAGATTGCCTTCAGAGACAAGTCGGAGTAAAAGATTAGGATTGGCTTGGGGAACCTCTAGATCATCCGACGGGGAAAGAGCTGTCCCATTTATTCCAGGGTTTGTAGGCAGATCACTGCTTATTAGATGGGGCAAATAGAGAATACCCAAGTCATCAATCAAGTAACAGTAAAGTATTAAATACAAGGATGACTTGAAAAAACCAGCATAAAAAATATACATGGCAAGTAATAAGGCACTTCCAAGACATCTAAGATTACTAATTCTCGCATCAGCAACATAAACAAGGGCCACAAGCCACTTATGAAACATGAGTGTTTGAACTCAAAGTGTACTCATAAGGTAACAAACTGACGATACATAAAATAGCATCTTACACATCAGGGCTTGCAGGAGGGCTTCGAGGAATCTCTTGCAAGTGGCGAAGAAATACTGCTAACATTGAATTAAAAGTTGGTCTTTTAGATGCCTTGAACTGGAGGCAGTCACCAATCATCTTCCACAATTCCCTAGGTATTCCCACACCCACTACACTTGCATATTGAGGAGGTTGTCGTCGAGCTTTGACTACAGACCGATAGATTTCCTCAGCACTTAAACCAGCCCAGCTGCGTAAAAGACATAGACACCTTTTTGAGCAATTATGCTACTTACAGAAACAACAAAGTTACAAGGGACAGTTAATAAATTCACATACGGAGTAGAACCAGTGCACATTTCTACTAATGTACAACCAAAGCTCCAGGCATCTGACTCCGGCGATATGCCAATAGCATCATCCCAGAAAAGATTCAGCGACTTTTTTACTGGCTCCCATGCCTCTGGGGCAGTGTAATTTGGGCTAAGCATTGTGCAATCCATACACGAATGAACTTTGGAGGATTCACACTCTGTTTGAGCTTTTCGACAATCAAGCTTCTTTAGAATTGCTGGAAGCCCATAATCAGAAACCATAGCATGACCATTTGCATCCAAGAGAAGATTGGATGGTTTAATATTCATACAAACAACGCCAGCTGCATGAAGCTCAGCAACTCCACGGGCAATGTCCGCCCCATATCTACATTCAAAATTTTAGATGATACATTATGACAAGGAAAATTTTAAAAATGTTATCCTCTAGCTAGGAAAAAATAATCAATTTTTTCTAATTTTCAATATATAGTGAGACAAATCTTTAAACTAAATATCATAATCAATGTCTTTTGACAATAGTGGTCCTATATACATAACAACCCTATGGCGAATTGGAAACTTATTATAATAACAAATCGAAAACTTTCCAAACTTAAAGATTAATAATTATTAAGAGAAAAGAAAATGATATCAACTTTTTTCCGGACTTAACGACTAATAATTTATTTCAAGAGAATGCAATGACATCCAATGTCTAAATTTTTGGATAAGGATCATAATTTTACTAATTATAGAAACGTAACTATATCGATTAAAAGGGCTGAGAATCCTCTAATCATCAAAGAAAATAAGGTAAAGACAAGAAAACAATAAAATTTTCCATCTGAGAATAATTAAAGAAAAATGAACACCTTGAAATCCTTATCGATAGTCATCGGTAAGGATGATAAAAACATAGATCTATCTCACAGTAGGAATGCAATCTGCGTCATATATTTTCCTGCCATCTCAAATTAAAGTCCTCCCTTTCTAGAATGACGAAAATATTATCTATTTTCTATAAGTAAACGCATTCCCCATTTTCTCTCCAACTACCATTGCTAAGGTAATCTTATAATTAAAATTGTGCCTACTGTTTCCTAAAAAAGGGGAAAACATGCACACGCTTGACATTCCTAAAATTTGAACAAAGGCAAGCCACAGCAGCCAACTTGAGATGACAGAAGCATAATTTACAAATGGATTCACATATTCTGTTATCCAGCAAAAAAATGTAGGCCATAATTACCAGTTAACTCGACAAAATATGCCGTTTGAAAATTGTCCCCCTGTATAAAAGACAAACAAATAACTACACCAAGAGAAAATGGACAGCCTATTAACATCCCTTCTAAAGTTCTAAAGTTTACCATTTGTCAATTAAGGATTAAGTCTTGTGGATGGAGTCCAACAAAATATTTAGCAAGGCTGTCCGCTGCTTTGCACCAGAATTAAGGCCACATAATTGGAGTGTAGAAAAAAGATAAAGTGATTTAAAATTTCTACCATACAATGCCATTCCAAAAACTTATGGTCAAGATGCCGAACACAATATCTCCCATGGGCGGATTTAGCTGTCCCCATGCTGATTTTTTAAAATATTTATTACATTAATTAAATATTTTTTGATTTTATAATTTTGTCCCCAATGTTAAACTCTTGCATGTAAAAATGCTACGGACTCTAAATTAACATGGTAATTGGCTTAAAAACTTTTCACTTCTACAATTGCCCACCCACTTCACTTACTTTTTCGCAATGTGAAGCATTTTCGTTGTCCCATCAACGAATCCTTAGTTCTCCAATATCCTTGCTGTTTTCAACGTCAATCTTACCATCAGTAACTTTATCTAACTTTTTTTTCGGCAATACTTATATGATATACATATGGCCTTATCCAGCAGTTTAAGCTTTTAGACCAAGTGGTTTCATATTTTCAATATGGCATCAGAGCAACTAGCGGTCCTCGGCTCAAGTCACGCAGCCATCCACTTAATGAAATTAAAAATGACATACATGTGGTCATGTTATGGAAAGTACAACCCAAAGGTATTTTTGTTGTTCATAATTTAATAATATCTATTGTTACAATTTTATGTTAAATTTTATTTTACCGCTTTTTAAGTATTTTTGTTATTAACTT
>CAIGRR010475432.1:0-19281 GCA_903798365.1 Fraxinus sp. 1973-6204 | reverse complement strand
ATTAATTTCTATTTTTGCTTTAAGTTTAAATGTAATTTAAATATTTTAAGAATAAAGTATTGAAATTTGTAGTTTATTAAATGCAATCATTAAATAAAGAATAGAGAGAATTTGAGAGTATATTGAATCTTATTTTTAAGCGGTATCTCTCAAAAATAGAAAATATATTGTTCTATTGAAAATGTTCTTAACTAACTAACGTACTTAATTTTAACTTTCACAAATAAACTATTATTATTGAGTAATTTAATCCTACATCGATTGATGTAGTTTAGAATAAAATCTCATCTCCTTAAATGATAATTCTATTTTAGTTTCGAAAACCAATCACCTCTAATAAATTTACGTTATTTCTTATATCATAATTTTATAACCTTTATTTCGAGTATCTACGACCATTCCCCTCGGGGGCGAATCCAGCATTTTGGTTCAGATAGGGCGGAGATCGTTGATCGGGGACCGATGACCGTTGACAATCAACGATCGTAATAGTCGAAAATATAATTCAATACATATATAAATGCANATAGGGCGGAGATCGTTGATCGGGGACCGATGACCGTTGACAATCAACGATCGTAATAGTCGAAAATATAATTCAATACATATATAAATGCACTAAAACGTAAAAAATATATACATATGATCCATTAATTTTTTTTTTCATTTATCGCTAATTTCCTAAAATCCTAAATTCTCAAATCACAAATCACAATTCAAAATTATAAATCATAACTCATAGTCTCAGACAATAATATAACATAAATTCTTATTTCTCATAATTCATAAATCACAAATTCACAAAATCTTAAAAAAAAAATAAAAAGGAATAAAAACAGAATCATAGCAAAATCCATAAAGATTCATGGGTAGCACAAGCACTAGCAAATAACAATATTGATTTCAAATTTTCAAGGGGAAAGATTTTTGAGCTAATACTTATACAGGCAGGCAGACAGACCACAGACGAAGCTTCAGCTATTGCACCATCGTCCACTGACCATCGTCCTCCGTCCACTTGTCTCGGCGGCGTCACATACTTACAGCCACAGGATCGCACTCGTGACTCCGTAGTGGAATTTTGCCCTTGTCTCCCTCCTCCGCCAGACCAAAATGTTGGAATTGGAATGGATTTGGTTTTGTTGAGACTAATGGACTTTCAATTGCAAGCAAAACCCATGGATTGGACTCATTAATTTGGCTAAACAAATGAAACAATAAGAAAGGGAAAAAAAAATTAACACAGTGTCTTCTTCAATTTTTTCTTCTCGACGTCGGCGACTTACCTTTAGTTTCTGGCGGATCCTGAACGGGCGGCCGCAGGGACTGACCAGGTGCTGGGTCCCCCCCCCAATTGCCCCTCTAAATTCTATGTCAATTATATACTTTTTCGTAATCCTAATTTTATTGACTTATTCTTAGTTTCGAAGACCATATCTTACTAAATTCTTTGTTCTTTTAGAACCCTAATTCTATTATGATTTCCGAAATCATAAATCACTAATTCTAAAAGTCTAATCCTATTATAACTACCAAAGACCATACGCGTTCAAGAAAATGATTACAAGATTGTTAATAAAAAGTTCTAAAGTCTTCAATCACCCTTTAGAAAGTGCTTCAAATCTTGGTCTTCGGCACTAATTAAAGGCAAGTTTTTTTATGAGAAATTAATTAAAATGTTAGACAACATTTATCGATAACCGTAGGTTTGGCACATTGAAAAATACGATAACTAAATTTTTATTTTTTTTTCCTACACTTCTCTTTCGTAGTCATGTCCAATTCACACCAACTTCGTAAATTTAGCCACACGAATAATTTTTTTTTTTAAAATTTTTAATAATTATGTGCAGGAACTTATTATTATTATTATTTTTTTGCATGTCTGTGAATTAATCTAATTCAGGTGAATTGAATAACTTGATCACATGTCCACAGTTGAAAAAATGGGAGTCCAATTCCAACAGGACCCAATCAGTGGCTGAAATTAAGCTAAAACGAAGATCACTCTATTATTGGCCATAAATTATGTTAGAAAAATTGATTGCAACCTGAGACAATAACAAAGAAGAAAATGTTGTAAGAAATTTATCACCAACAAGACAATTTTTCAAGTCAAATAATAGGTAGTTATTGTATCAAGACATTAATTTATGCTTGACTAAGCTTAAAAATAAAGTTAAATTATTTAAAAAGTATTTATATTAGACGGGATATTAAAGAATAATTCTACATCGAATAATTATGAAAATATATATACGAATATATTAAAAATTAGGCTACTCATCGCCTCTCAAGATGCATGGAACCGCACGTCTTAATATGGTTTCAGAGTTTATTAATCTCAAACAAACAATTTGATTCAATTAAGACTCAAATGAACGTATGAATTTCAATATTGGTCTGCTCAAAACATATATATATATTTTATTTTTGCAGGGACAAGTGAAGTGATAAATTTCATATCAGATAATTATCAACATAGAAAAGTTTGAACTACTTCTTTTATAAAATGTTGATATTTTGAGATGAAACCTTATGTCTTAATATGGGACAATTAATAAAACTTCGGAAATTGGTTAGACCTCTGAAGAATTGTTTTACTATCAAATGAAAAAGAGTAATTAATCTTTGCCTCTCAAAATCAACACATTAAATACTTCTTATGGCCACTGAGGTGAGTATTCGACCGTAAACTTCAGGGCACTGTGAAATTAGTCGAGGTGCGCGCAAGTTGACTCGGACATCCACGATTACAAAAAAAAAATTAAAAAAAATCACACATTGAATAGTCGCATATTTTGTATATTGAATAGAACACGATAACTGAAAAATATTCATAATGTCCAGTCATGTATATTTCAATTCAAAGTTCTAAACATTTGCACAATAAATAAAATTCAATAAGAAATGATCACATGACATGTCCATAGTTAAAAATAAACAATACACAAACGAACGGTGTCCAATTGCAGAAGGAGAACCCAATCAGCGGCTAAAATTAAGCTATAAAGGAATATCACTCGATCGTTTGCCGTAAATTAGGTTAGAAACTGCACGATGAGAAATAATAAAATATTGTTAGAATTTTTTTACAAAATTTGGCAATTTTAAGTACTAAATTAGCTCTCTTTAGACGGATCCTCGCAGATAGGTAATTATTTTATTGTGTTGTAGGATAATAAGAAACAATTTGTTATCTAAACTCGACTATTTTTCTTTCTTAACTTCACGTCTTTTAAGTTTTCTACTTTGATCTTGTTAAAGACATGGAAATATTTCCATATTTTGGTGATATCATGATATTTTTCTATTTTTTAGAATATTATTTTCATAGTATTATGATTGTGTAGATGCGACTCCTACATTGAGGTAGTTTAGGGTTTTAAAGAATGACGTAATATAATTAGGTTATGCCAAACATCGATCATATCTTATTTGTGGCTAGCCAAGCTTCTATACAACTTGATAGACCTACGTACATAGCTAGATAACAAGGGTTTTAATAACATTAAGTGATAATCACTACTTGCTAGCTCTTAAAATTAACTTTTATAAAAATTTATCAACTTTGTAAAAGTTAATATTTTCGACGAGTGATTCAAAGTTAAGATCAAGTTTCAAATTCATTCGTTTCGAAAAATTATTCACATAAGGGCACATTAAAGTAAAAGGAAGCAAGTTTGTCCATGGATAGCACATAAAAGTAATCATTTAAACTTTTAAATAAGATAATTTAGTTTATCGTTTGCTCCATCGATAGCACTATGTGTCATATGATCATGAGTTAAAACATCAACCCATTCATTCATATATAATAACTCAAATATACTTTCATCATAGATATAATTATATATTTCATAATATAACACGAGTATTATTTTATATCATGGTGATACATCACCATACCTCACGAGTTACAACATCTATTAAATATTATTCTATTAATAAGGACGTTGGCCAATGTAATTTCCTGGAGGATCATAGCTACATATGACAAACAACCAACCATTATGGCACTGAACTCTAGCACAACCAAGATGAGTTGAGTCACGCCAAACAACCTGAGTGTAATGCAGACATTCTCCCCCGACACAAGAATTCGATCCATGATCATAGCAAGATTTCTCCCCAACCCACATATTCACGGCATCCACCGATGACAAACTCCCGTACCCCTCGGCTAGGTTTTCGCCATAGGGACCTTGTGAATGCTCCAAATTGCAATCTCCATATCTTTTGTTTGCATAGTTTAGGGCATAGTCAGCAACTGTGTGATTCCACATGAGGGGCTGCACCCCAACTTCTGCACGAGCCTTGTTGTGGGCATCAAGAAAATCTTGAGGAGAGTTTTGGGATGTGGAGAAATGAGCAAAAAAAGTTAAAGCT
The DNA here is from genome assembly GCA_903798365.1 of Fraxinus sp. 1973-6204. Classification (NCBI taxonomy): domain Eukaryota; kingdom Viridiplantae; phylum Streptophyta; class Magnoliopsida; order Lamiales; family Oleaceae; genus Fraxinus; species Fraxinus sp. 1973-6204. Next base: position 14,892 of record CAIGRR010475432.1, on the reverse strand, counting down.
ATTAAGGGATAAATGATCAAAATTGAATTAATTCTAGAGAAATTCATTTTGATCTTGATTTTGTGAAAATGGGACATGTTACTTGGTAAGGAGGGTAGCGTATTTATAGACTTGTTTTCAAAAGTGTTAGCCAAAGACTAAAGGGGTAAAATAGTTGGTCCGTTGAGGCCTTAAAATGGTTGGATTAAAGTAATACTATGTGCCTTTTTGTTCTTATTTTTAAATAAGTAAAATATAATTATATTTTCACTCACGAATGTGTCAGGTGCGTTTGATTACCAATATTTTTCATGAAAAATATGTTTCGTTATCCAAGTTCCTACTTTTGTGTTATTTGATTGACATTTTTTTTTCATAGAAAATATTTTTCTACTTTTGGTCACGTGATCATATTTTTCTTAAAATCAAGAAAAATATTTTCTTTAGGGAGAGTAGGATTTTATTTTTCAGGAATTTGATCTCTTTCTCTCTCTTATCTATTCACTATCTCATATACCAATCAATAAAAATGGATAAATATAATATTTTATAAGTTGAAAATTAATCAATTAAATATATTTAATTAATAATTTCCTTACAAATAAGTTTTAGGCAATTGAATTACCTAGAATTTATCTTCTTCCTATACAAATTCTATACTTTCAATCAAATGCACTTTTATTGTCATTATGAAATACTAACATGTTGTGAAGTTAACCGTTGTTCCATTTAAGGGTGTCCTCAAATTGATTGTGATTGATTTAGAAAGATTATACATTCTAATGGATTTCATGGATTTGAATAGATTTTTCCAAAATTCATAAGAATCTCATTAAAACGGTAAAATTTCAAAACATTATATGTATTTTTACTTGAAATTTATCCAAGTCTTTTAAAATCCCTTCATTAATGAAATTCTTATAAATTCATGAATTATTGAAGACATCTAAATTATAAAGAATTTTATTAAAATTCATTAAAATCCCAATAGGGAACACTTAATTTCAATGAATTTCATTATAATCTCAATTAGGGACACCTAAATTTATAAGAGTTTTTAAAATTCATCAAAATTTCAGTTGATGACACTTTATGAAATCATTTCAGCGTATCAAACATGTTGTTCATGTATTTTGACTTAATGGAAAATAACTTACGATCAACAATAAATTGACTATTCTCGAAGTATTTTTCTACTAAACTCTTGTTTGAATGTGTTTCAAATAATTAAGTTTAGGATCAAATTACACACTCCTAAATTTCTTGTAAAAGTGAAATATTGGATTGGAGAGAGATATAAATCCATTTACTGTAATTTATTTCTTGATTTTGAAACTAAATTTACATGTTTTACGAGGATATTAATAATATCTAGACAAATAGATAGCTTGAAGACAATAAAGATTTGTTCTTATATACACTCAACATGTCAACATACATGTGTATATATAATATTACTTGATGAATAATAATCTCGTGAATGATAGTGATATAATTTAATTTTGGTCACATTGTTATAGACAATTTTCTGAATTATCCTATGATAAATCTCATGGGATTAAAGAAATGTAACATTGGTTAATTAGAAATCAAATCTTCATTAATAGATCCATTTGTCTTATTTGATGGGGGACTAAAATTAGATTTTTAGAAATTTTTTCTACCTTACGTAAGTCTTGACACAAGGAAATTCAACCACTTAACTCAATACTTATAGCAGATTGAAAAAAGTTGTGCGTACAGGAAAAAATAACAGAAATTCACACAAATTTAAATTTCACTCACATGTGGTGGGCTCCATGTAAATTAAATATTGGCAAAAACTCCACCCACCCACCCACCCACCTACTGTGTGTTCTGGCAGGTACAGGAATTTGAATTCATGTACCTGTAGCATGTCTCTAGCAGATTATGGAGAGACGCAAGCCCGAAACCCAATCCCGACACTATTCATTCGAGGCTTTATTTCGAAATGAGACACCCATGAGGTTGTATAAGATTTTTTCTATTTCCAAAATATTAATATTAATCTTGTTTTCAGAAATGGAGTATCCAATTATCCATATAAAAAAATAAAATAAAATTTACAATCAATTAGAAAATAATTTACCAAGTAATTTGGGTTATTTACACAATCATAATACCGATAACAGTAAAGTCATGTGAAACAGTATCTGCACTAGCGGCGGAGAATAAAAAATTCAAAGGATACGAAAATGATTTTTCACGCCATTGCAAAAGTACATCAGCGATAATTACGGCATGTGCTCTCTTTTTTTACCAATTGAGTCCCCTCATTGCTTTCAAACTCTTTTTGTTAAAGGATCATTTTTTAATCACATAATAAAATATTCTATACGTAAATTCAATCACATTCTCTCAAAAATATTATTCAAAACTCTCTCTCTCTGAAATAATGTTGGGCTTAGCTTTGAGTTTTTCTCCCAATATTCTAGAATCGATAACTGATTGGGGATTTTATTTCAGTAACCATAATTATTGTTGCAAGACTTTTGGTGGATGAGAATCTCAAAGTCTAACCTGTTGATATTTATAAATACTCAAACAACTTTTTATTCACACATTTTAAATTTTTAAAGGATCCAAAAGTATTACACATTCTATCACTCAAATAATTTATAGTAGGGCTAAATAACTAAACCATCAAACAGTAAAATCGAGCCGGAACCACTTCTTCGAAACTGGTTTGGGTTTACGTGGATTCATCAATGTTTTGATTTTGTACCGAATCAAACCGTTTCGAAATGGTTTGGTTTATATTTCAATTTTTGCAAACTATTTCAAACCACCAAACCGTTTAGAAAAAAAATTGAAATAAATTAATGTAAATTTTATCGAATACAATTAAAAATAAACACATATCAATTAAAAAGATACAATCATATTGGACATAACCTGATCAAACCTAATATCTAAATGGAAAATTATGCATCACAGTTAATTAATTAATTTATGCTCAAATACCCATTAGTCATTACAACTGTGAATGCAAAACCCTCAAATTGCGTGAAGTGTTGAACAATCGTTGTTGAACCATATTCATTGATCGTTCACTACAATTGAGTAGACAATTAAATATAGATTTCAATTCAAACTCACATGTTTTTTTTCTTTCTACTAATAATTTTCTCGAATTTTGGCTAAATTTTCATGTTAGATTATTCAATTTTCTTATTATTTGGTAATTGTTTGTTATATTTTATTGGTAATTGTGTGTTTTATTTTTGTTCTAATTTGTGCTGGTCTCCCTTGAATTTTTGACGGACAACATTTTTTATTAATTTGCGTCTTAATTTCTTAGTTAGGTCGCTCAATTAATTATTTACATTTTAACTTAGTTTTTAGATTTAACTGTTAATTGTTAGATTGATTTAGTGAATTATTTAAAGGGAAAAAAAATTGATCGGATGACAACTGAAATTTAGGATTTCAATTTCTGTAAGAATATTTACCATCAATGTTTCGCTTAAGGGCTTGACCTATTCCAGTATTGGAAGAATACAAGGTGTCGTCCAAATCTGCGTTCATTGAGAAAAAGGAAAGAAATCAAATTATTAACTATGTTTTCCTCCAATATGCTAAAATCTCACTCATCAATGGATCAGGATTTCGATGATTAACCTTTTGACTTGAAATTTTAGGAGTATCACTAACAATTCATTCTATTTAAAAATCAAACCAGCACATGAAAAAGCCGGATTTCAAAATTCTACGTAGTCAAATTAAAAGTTGGAGCAATTCCTTGCTGAAGATGATGCAATCAAAAGGGGTGACGGAGATGGCGGCAGCGCCGACTGTAGGGTGTAGAAGAAGTGGGGGTGGGGTGTTGGTGGAGGGGGTGGGGGTGGAGGTAGGGGAAGAGGGGGTGAAGAAGATGAACAATAAATTTTTTATTTCTTTTATTTATAATCATTTGAAATGTAAAATACAAAGTTACCATTTTGTCCTTAATGAATTCGGTCAAGTTTGACTTTTTTGGTCAACTAACGGTCAACTGGACGGAAACAGTCCATTTGGACTCCGGGTGCGAATTGTTTAAAGGTTTGGTACTGTGGGTGGCACAAAACAAAGGTTTGGGCAAAGTTTGCAAAAATGTGGAAGATTTGGTACCGTTGTTGCAATTTTCCCTTATTTAAATGGTCATTTTGAATATTTGATCAATGAGTCTTTTGACATATTACTTTAGTGAAAATTTAATGCAAATAAATACAAGATTGTTCTCCAAATTACTAAAGACACGTGTTTTTGAGTCTTCATTCTTTATTAGTAATCAGATTCTTAATTCTTTTAGGAGTTCATTGAGTACAAATATGGTTGATATGGTGATTTTCCTTAAAAAAATGGTTGCATAGTAATAAGGAATATATAATGTTTCGTCAATTTTTGGATGATGTAGAGGTATTGGATGATTAACAAAAAATTACAGAAGATATTATAGTATTTGATCTTTCATTCATTTTCTTTTATTAGTTATTTTATCTCGCTTAGCTATAATCAATAAATTCGTGTACAATATTCTAATCTTTAGGAAGGGAATGAATTATATATTACAATTGCAGATGTTGCGTCAATTAGTATCGATTAAGAGATTAAAATGTTTTTATCATATTGTTGCATTATAATGATTAGAATTATAGAACTTCCGTTTGTAATATATTTTTAATGATACTATTTACGTTTTAACGTGAAATTTTAGACTAATGTTTAGAACTTATATATATATATATATATATATATATTCTGGTTTTTTTTTTGGTAAACCGTGGTTTTAAATCAAACCAAACCGAAAAAAATGGTCTGGATTGGATTGGATTGGTTTGGTTTAGAAATTGAAATTGTTTGGTTTGATTTGGAAAAATTTCAAATCTTTTTAAGTGGTTTGGTTTGAGAATTTATTGCAAAAGTCCGAACTGCTACTATCTAGTGCATCTTGTCTAGGGTATAGGACACAATTTTGCGTGGACGTGTGACATAGGCTTGTGCCCACAAAATGAATACATTGCATGGAGGCAATTATTTAGGTTCTTAGACAAGCATCGTGAGAAAACTACATTATTTATTTAGGTTCTTAGACAAGCATCACAAGAAATACTACATGAACGTATATGTTTTAATATGATTTTGTCCAGGATCAGACAATTTTAGATTTTATTTTTTATTTTTTTCCTTCTCTTTCTTAATCTTGGGCGTGTACGGGGTGGCTTATAAGTGAACTTATAAACACAAGAGAGCCTATTTAGTATTAGAGCTCACCTTTCAGATAAGATACCTTACACAGAGTATCTACATAATTAATATAGGCCCCTATTCGGTAGGGATTAAAATTCAATTAAAATTGAAAATATAGCCGTTATTGGGTACCGCTCGTCTAATAAAAGTCAACAATAACGGTTAGTTTTTCAATTTTAATCCGATTTTAATCTCTACCGAACATGCCCATAATACCACACACACAAGGCTCTATAAGTCGTAATGCGTAGCAATGCATTTTGATCGAACATCAAGCATTACAAGCATATGGGTGCTTATGTGAAGTGTTCGCTAAAATTATAAAGCGCAAGTGCACTAGTCGCGTTCAAGTAATAAATTGGATTATGAGTTCGAGTTGATCATTCAAGGAATGTTTACTTAATTACACAATAGTTAATTTAATTCTAATAGTGTAGCACAAAATAAGATTAAGATTTTAAAAATAGTAAAAATAACTAAAAACTTTACAAAAAGAACAAATCTAAAATTTATGGAAGTAGTTCGGGTTCATAATTTCACTTTACCGTAGCCTAATTAATTACTCCACACGTAAATTAACAAATTACTCATTAAGTATGTTGGAACATATTTTCCTATTTTAACTAATTACCTCTCTTGAACGAAATTAGCCTAATCAATTTGTTTAACTTACTATATCTTTATGTAGATTAAAGCTCAAACAATTGCATTAACTCTTTGTGAAAATTGCTCAATGGGTAACCTAGGGTTATGCGTATATCTCTCTCTTTTACGAGAACTTGAGATATTTACTACTTGATCTAAAATACACAATATTCTCTAAAAAATTGTACAAACTACTCAACACAATCATTTATTAGCCAAATAAATGAATAACGTGAAATACAATATAAATACACATAAAAATAGTACTTTAAGATTAAGCCCCTATTTAACACACATTCTTTCAAAATTTATTTTCAACCACACATTCTTCAATAAAATAATATTTTTCATCACACCAATAATTTTTCCTTACTTTTTAATCACATATTTCTATCATATTTAAAATACATTCTTTCATCAATAATATCTATCAAACACACCATAAAGAACAAATATTGAAATTAAAAATCGTAGGTTAAGCTACATCACAAATCCCAACACCAACAACTTAGCTCATTTTGTATAAATTATAAAAATGAAAAGATTTATAGAAATACTTGCAAATTGAAGAAAATAATGATTGAAATACAAGACTAAAGATAAAATGTCTTTTGGTTGAATTCTCGAAGGTAGCAACCGCTTGGTCTTTATTTTTCTCTAAAATCACTCTTTCTTTTTGTTTTTTTTTTTTTTTCTATCCCCATGTGCTAGTGCTTGCCCCTTTTCCTCCAAAATGAGTGTGGTTTGAAGAGTAAATGAAGAATGGGGCAATTAATGTGAGAAAAAGGGCTATTTAAATCCCGAAAGGCCCCCAAAATGTTCTACAATTACAAAAACGGGGCAGAAAACTTTTGCCCCGAAATGCCATGCGCGCTCCCATGCGCACACATGGAAAGCATCAGGAAGCCTCACCTTCCATAATGGGCTCTCTTGCGTGAGCCAAAGCCCATTATGGAAGCTCATGCATGTGCTTTGAATCATTAATGCTATTTGATTCGGACTTGTTCTAAAAAAGTTGAGGTATTTCGAATTTTTTGTTGACAATAACAAATTCAGGAAAACCTCTAAAATTACTCGATAAGTAACAATACGCAATGAGGGCTTGATACCGTTTTCTATCAGTAAATGTGTCGGGAGAGAAAATCACCCGTTTGATTGAGTACGCTACCAATAAATTTCTACCTCTTAATATAGTGTGTGCTTCCGGGGGGCATGTATGCAAGAGGGAAATTGGAGCTTGATACGAATGATTAAAAATTCGGAAAATAATGACCTAATAAAAAAGATTGATACACAAGATAAATAAAAGAAAAGACAAGAAGATATGCTTGAATTCCCTTTTTTTGTAAATTCTTTTCTTCATTCCGCTTTCTTTATCATTATTCCACTCAAATACAATCTAAATGAGCAAATTAATTAGGGCGGATTATTGCCTATGCATTAGGGCTAGGCTTTGGAACCGAACCGAACCCGAATTTTCGGGTATAGAGTAAATGGAACCGTCAGGTCCAAATTTAATCATGGAATCGTTCGGGTTTAGTTCCATTCGGTTCAGTTCGGTTCGATGCTCGGGTTTCGTACAATAATTAAATTTTTTTATATTACAACAACGCTACATTAATTCGATTATGGTATGTTCAATCCTCTAACTCTTACAAAATAACATAGTCCAATCTCGTGATATCTTTTGCACATCTCTTTTTTTAGTTATTCATAGATTTGATTGTTTAAATTACATGAAAAGGAAGATGGAGAGTTACAATAATAGAACGGCAGATGCGACACTACGGTAGAATAATGGATCTGGGTAAAATTTAGGTCAATTTGATTAAGTTGGGCTTGGTTTAAAATTAGAAATAGTAAAATCATATTTTGGATTTGGACTAAATTAATTAGTTAGCAAATTTATTTAAAAAATAAAATTATTTGACTTAATCAAGATAAAATATTATGGAGATTCGATTCTTTGATTCTTGGTCTAGAACCAAGAACCGAACAGAATCCGTCGGTTCTCGATTTAAATACTCGTTCGGGTATTTAATTTAAGAACCACTCAGTTCGATTCGGGTCCGATTCGATTCTGAAGTTTTGTCCAGCCCTACTATGCATAGAAATATCATTCGAAATTTGCTGTCAAGTCCTAATATTTGTGCGATAGGTCCTTCAACTTTGGCATTTTACATGTTGGTCCTCAAATCTTGACTTTTATTTAAAAAATGTCCTTGATAAATTGTATTTAAGGTCCTTCAACTTTTGACACTTCTACACTTTGATCCCCAAACTCATGTTTTTGTACGCTTTTAATCATTTTTTTCTTCTTTTTTGCTTTGTTCTTCAATTGTGGGATTCTTGCCTACAAAGAAGAAAAATACATTTTTGTGAGTAAAAATCCACTCATTTCATTAATAATAAACTAGTTTAGGCTTCAAAAATTGTGTGAAAACACACTTATCACGTGCTAATTATGCAATTTTTAATTTTTAATATTTTATAAAATAATGAATTCTTTGAACTTTATACGTATTTTTCAAATTAATATATATTTTGATCCTAACTTGCATTTAATTCTACTACAAAAATTTTGACTCGTGTTTTTATGTTTATATTATATACTTTGTTTTATACACCCCTGCAGCTCTGCTCTTATTTTTATGTTCAAAAGTCAGCTTTTTATAGTTGGTCAGACAAGTTGATCGGCCGTCCAATGAAATGGTGTAAGGCAAGGGGCAAGAAACAGGTCAGCTGGACTTCCAATTTCCTCCAAGGGTGGCAGTCCTCCTCAAGTTCTAGGATTTGTACACCATGATCCTCAAGTTCTTGGTTTGTACACTTTCAGGCCCTCAACTTTGAGTATGTCATTTTAGATCCTTGGACTTTCGATTGTGTCCACATTGGTCCTCCAACTTTTAAAATCATCCACTTTGTTCCTCCAACTTTAATGTCTTCAAATTTGGTCCTCTAGGTCCCGAGAAGTTGCAAGTTGATCTCAAAGTTCTAATTTTGTCCAACCTTGGTCTCCAAACTCTCCAAAAGCAGAATTTAGTTCCCAAAACTTGTGAATTCATCCAATTAGAACTTTTAAGGCTACCAACCAAGTCCAAACTTTCCGGTAGCTTTTCAATTTCGTGCTTTTAGCTCCAATTACGCTTCAAACCACTTCTTTCTTGCTCGATTCAATCCATGTTGAATTTTTACCTATAAAAATAATATGTATACTAAATTAAGCAAAAACTCACTCAAATAATCAAATACTGGGTAGATTTAAGAACCTAAATAACTTCATTATGGTTTAATATAACTTTATTTTATTGGAGTGGGCTTCATTCATCCATGCACACAAATCGTTTGTAATAATGCCAGATTGTGCCTACTAGACTTGGACCAATAGTAGCGTGATGATTGGTAGGTTTTATCACCTAACTTCTCTTCCATAATCCTATCGGGTGTTTCTCATTCTCCCTTAGAGGGGTCTGCTTCTGCTTGTCCTTTCCACAAGATCAAGATTACTGATCATCATAATTTCCATTTCTCGTTTGATTATTTTATTAATAACTAGTGTAGAATATTCCATTGTTTAAATATTAATAACTCTACAGCAAGATCTTTCTCTTCATTATTCTTAGACAAAAAATCCTTTTATTTGGTACGTTGATTTGGACAATATTGAATAAGGGAACAAGGGAATTTAAAATCTTGTTTTTATCCTTTGTAGTAGTTCATATTAAATGTTCCCTTGAGGCATGTTCGGTGCGCCGCATTAAACTGAATACGGATTAATTTAATCTTATCTAATTCTTATCCGGTGAATGGTGCAATTAATGCACTCATAACCTTGTCCTCCCTAATTGTATCTTTCATATCCCCTAATCCAATATGGTGTACGAAACGTGCCCTTATTATTTTGCATTATGCTCTTATTAATCCACATGGCTGCTTTAGAATAATACTCGAACCTTGTTGGTTTAAGTATTACAAATGTAATTGCTGAATTTAGATGTGAAGACTAGTCAATGTTTCTTTGCTGCTGTTGGGAGATTGCAATGAAAATTTGATCCAATATTCACATTTTTAAATAATCTTTCATTCATGTTGTGAACTCACTCCGGATATGGGAATCTCACATACAAATATGATATTATTCCCGCCATTAGGGGATGGGATTCGTTCACTTGCAGTCCCGCTAGTATCAGACTTTTGATTCCATCTTAAGATCACATTATTAAGAGAAGTAATCAAAGCCCTTGTATGGTGGTTACGTATTTGATATAGTCGATATGAGATTTTATCCTTTAACAGGGCTAGAGCTACAAAAGCTTTGGTCTTCAGGTCCCTACTACCATCACATGGTTAAATGTTCTAAGAGTTATCAGAAATGCTGTCCTCATATAGTAGTTTCTCGATAAGATGCGCAATGAAGAACTATCTCAAATTCTCCATATCATTCTTATTGTGTAAATATAATTATCTGTCTGGAAAGAAGATGGCATTTCTATTTGATCATAGCAGCAACTGGAATATAGGAGCCCCAATCTATGCCCTATGTAGACATAAATTCTTGCAAGTCATTTTGAATCTACTCTTTCTCGAATCTCAAAAATCCACAATGCGTTAAATTAAAAAGGCATATATATGTTGGCCCTTGAGTCTCCAGCACTAACGCATTGCGTGAGGAATAGGAATTCGTGGATTATATGCTAAGGCTCAAAACGCTCATTGACTTTTTTGCAGGCTTAATTGACGGTTGGTCACTGATAACTAATTTGGATGAATAATACCACTTTTTTGAGTGTAAATGAGCTTCATGATAACAATATAAGTCAATAGAGACGAGATGAATGAATTCTCACCAGTGAAGGGATTTTCATTCAATGTGATTTTCTCAATAGAGAGGAGATGAAGGAATTCTCACCAGTCAAAGAATTCTCATTTAATGTGATTTTCTCATTTCCTTTTATGTGTAATCAATTACAGTTCTATATGCTCTTGAAATATGTATATATACACTACTTGTATCAATGAAAAAGAAGTGCCATAATTCTTTAATTTCTCTTCCTTTTCAAAACTCCATTATGGTATCAGAGCTTTGGTCTACTTCTTAATCTTTTTTTCAGCCACTATCTTTTATTCCAGCAAGCTTTCCATTTCTTAATTCCTATGGACAACGAGAATACCCAAATCCCCAATACACATGAACCGACAAAGCCACTAACCTTGATCACAATCCATAACTCCATTAAGCTCACACCAACCATCTCTCTTGGAAAACTCAAATAGAAGCCATTCTTATCGGCTATGATCTGCAAAAATTCATTAATGGGTCTCACCCTGCACCTACACCCACCATCACTTCCAATAATATTGTTTCTCCAAATCCTGCCTTCCAAACATGGCTACGTCAAGACAAACTATTATTTGGAGCACTGGTTGGCACCCTTTCACCCTCTATTGTACCTCTCATCACCCAATCTAAAACCTCCTATGAAGCTTGGAATATACTTGCCAACACCTATGCTCGACCATCTCGTGGCCATATCAAGAAACTTAAAGACCATCTTAAAAACATCATCAAAGGTTCTCAGTCCATTACAGACTACATGCAGTCCATTAAAACTAGAGCTGATGAACTTGCTGCTCTTGGCAAGCCTCTTGACAATGAAGATTTGATCGAAAAATTTCTTGAAGGACTTGATGAAAATTATCAATCCATTATTGATGCTGTCAACGGTCGTGATTCCACCATTTCTTTTGATGAACTTCATGAAAAACTCATCAACAAAGAATTGTCTCTTCGCAATAAGACAAATCTCTCACCCATACCGGCATCTGCTCATCCCACCAATGTTCGTTCCACTCCATGGTTTGCTACCAATCGCACTCCTCGGATGCCTGGGTCCACGCCCACACACACTCAAGGTGTCACAAGAAGTTCTCCTACTGACACTCGAAACAACCGACCTCCCGCCCGTCCATTCCTTGGTCGCTGCCAATGGTGTAATACTCAAGGTCATGTGGTCTCACATTATCCTCTTTTTCGACAGCAATTCCCACATGTACAACCACCTCCTCGTCTTGACAATTCACCTCAAACTCGACCATCTACTCCCTGGCAAATTCAACCACCAACTCCTTGGCAAGCTCAAGCGAATGTTGCAAGCACCATTCCCCCCAACACCACATGGCTACTTGACAGTGGAGCCTCACATCATGTCACCACCGACCTACGCAACCTTGCTCTCCACAATCCTTATGACGGCATAGATGAAATCATGATTGGTGATGGGTCTGGAATGCCTATATCTCACACTGGTTCCACCTCTCTTACCACTCCATCTTCATCATTTACTTTATCTAATGTCTTATGTGTGCCTAACATGAAACGAAATCTTATTTCTATTTCTCAATTTTGCACATCTAATAACACTTCCATTGAGTTCTTACCCTCTTCGTTTCATATGAAGGATCTTCGCACGGGGACAATCCTTTTGCAGGGTCAGGCAACGGATAGTGTGTACGAATGGCCACTCTCAACTACTCAATCACCTTTAATCATATTTTCCAGTGTTAAGACCACTTTGTCCGAGTGGCACCATAGATTAGGTCATCCATCTTCGTCAATCTTTCAAAATATTATGTCTTCTTTCAATTTCGATGTCTCTCGTACATTCAATTTCAATTTTAATTGTAATTCGTGTCAATGCAATAAAAGCCATAAATTACCATTTTCTACCTCTACTCTTTCTACTTCTTCGCCTCTTGAGGTTATATTTACTGATATATGGACATCACCAGTTTACTCCGTTGATAACTTTAAATACAACATCATTTTTGTCAACCATTTTACAAAATATATCTGGATTTATCCCCTAAAACGCAAATCTGACAGGCATGATACCTTTGTACGCTTTAAGGTCCTCGTAGAAAAATTCTTTAACCGTCCAATCATAACTCTCTACTCTGACAATGGGGGGGAATATCAAGCTCTCTCTTCATTCTTAACAATAAACGGGGTCTCACATCTTACTTCTCCACCTCACACTCCTGAACACATTGGGTATTTTGAATGTCGTCATCGTCACATTGTCGAAACAGGGCTTTCACTCCTTACTCATGCATCCATGCCTTTATCATATTGGCCCTTTGCCTTTTCTACTGCTATCTATCTTATCAATCGTCTCCCTACACCGACATTAAACCACATGTCACCATATCTCAAACTATTTGGCACATTGCCCAACTACTCCAAACTTCGAAGCTTTGGATGTCTTTGTTATCCTTGGCTTCGCCCATACACATCCTACAAACTTGAGTCACGTTCCTCTCCCTGTGTGTTTGTCGGCTATTCTCCTACTCAAAGTGCCTATCTATGTCTTGACACATCTACCGCTCGTCTATACACTTCCCGTCATGTGCGCTTTGTTGAGTCAATTTTTCCATTTGCCACTTCTCATCCTCACACCACCTCATCTACCATCTCTGAGTGGTGCTCTTTGTCTTTACCAGTCGTGGCCACACCATCCGTCAATGTCGGCTCTGCTCCCCCATCAAATCAGCTTGCTACTATCACCCAAAACCAAACCACAAATCCCACTCAAAATAATGTCACACCTACTCCAAATCTCGACAACCATAGTTGTGCGTCCACGTCAGATCCAACACCCGACCTCTCAACCTCACCTCGTGTCATCGTTACTCGCTCCAAACACAACACATATAAACCCATTCAAAAGCTTAACCTCACTGCCCAACTCCAACAATCAATTCGTGAACCCACCACTGTCGCCCAAGCCCTCAAGGATCCTAAGTGGCGACAGGCTATGTTTGAAGAATTTGATGCTTTACTACGTAATGGGACATGGGACCTAGTTCCATCTCACCCTACTCAAAATTTGGTTGGTTGTAAGTGGATCTTTCGCACTAAATATTTACCTAATGGCTCTATAGACAGGTACAAAGCTCGATTGGTTGCTAAAGGCTTTCACCAACGCCCTGGAATTGACTACTTTGAAACCTTCAGTCCAGTGATCAAACCTACCACTGTTCGTCTTGTTCTCAGCCTTGCCGTTAGCCAGGGTTGGTCACTCAGACAACTTGATATCAACAATGCATTCCTTCAGGGCACACTTACCGAGGATGTGTTTATGTCTCAGCCTCCAGGATTTATTGATCTTGATCATCCTCAATGTATGCAAGCTACGCAAGGCTATCTATGGCCTCAAACAAGCACCCCGTGCCTAGTATCATGAGTTGCGCCAATTTCTTCTTCATTCTGGCTTCATCAATTCCGTTGCTGACACCTCTTTGTTCATCTTCAATGACCATGGCAACATCATTTATCTTCTAGTTTATGTCGATGATATCATTATAACTGGGAATAATGTTGAAGCATCACAGACATTCATTCAACAACTTTCTCAACGTTTCTCTCTCAAAGACCTTGGCCCTCTCACCTACTTCCTTGGGGTGGAAGTCACCTCCCACAACGATGGTCTCTTCCTCAGTCAACGCAAGTACATTGCTGATCTACTTACTAGAACTCACATGACTGAAGCCAAGCTTGCTCCAACACCACTAGCAACTAGTCAGGTTCTCACTTTACATTCCGGACCTCCACTATCTGATCCGACTGAGTATCGAATGGTTGTCGGTAGCCTCCAGAATCTCTCCCTCACTCGATCGGATGTTGCTTATACTGTGAACAAACTCTCTCAATTTATGCACCAACCAACCAGTGATCACTCGAATGCGGTCAAACATTTACTACGGTATCTCTGTGGCACCTTAGATCATGGCATCACACTTCGTCGGACCTCTCCGCTAGCACTTCATGCTTTTTCAGACGCTGATTGGGCAGGTAACAAGGATGATTTCACCTCTACCAGTGCATACATAGTCTATCTGGGTCACAATCCTATTTTTTGGAGCTCTAAGAAGCAACGAACTGTGGCTCGCTCTTCCACTGAGGTTGAGTATCGATCGGTGGCTTCTACTGCAGCAGAAATTCGTTGGATTTGCTCTCTT